>JAZBGZ010000445.1:14807-44951 GCA_037414795.1 Stenodera caucasica | reverse complement strand
TGACAAGAAAATTCTGATAATTAACCAACATTATGTAGATCCACCTCAATTTCGCTTATTAATTATTCTATTTTAGAAAATCCGAACTTATTATAACTCTAGAGATTTGAGCTTTTTTTTGATTAAGAATATTGGCAAGTTTTCTCAAACGCTTAGACCCAAGAGGATGGTTTTTCGGGGATTCCCAACTCTCTAATCGAGTTGTAGAATTTTCCATGTTTCAGGGAAAAATTTCATTTATTCCCATCCAAATAGTCGCTAATTCGAATTGACAAACAATCCAAACTGTTTTGTACCAACACCAATTCAAATTGTCTTTGAAATGGTTTTGTTTTTTGGTGTATCTCTATTTTCAGACAGCTTTTTATAGTAGAAAATCTTGTACAATTGAATTTTCTGTTGGAATTTGACAAATTTCACGAAAAACTACGCGGAATAATTCCCCAAAAGATACCACATTCGATATACCGAATGTCTCACATGACAATCAAATAATCGAAACTTCAAACAATTTATAGATAATACCGAAATTACGGACCAATTGTCAATCGAAATCACGAAATAATTCGAATAAAAAAAATTTGGTTGTTTCGACTACTTGGTTTAGAATTGAGAGGAGACACTCTGTATATTGTACGAATTTAATGGCGTTTCCGTCTCTCAATTCCTATATTTCTTCTTAACATTAAGTCAGTTTTATATTTGAACATAAAAAATATCTCGAAAAATCCCTAATGGACTCAACAGAATAATTCATTAATTCCTCCCTATTTTGTTTTATATATGGAATTTATATATCGATTTTAAAGTCCGAAATCGGTCCTGTTTTTATACAAATCGGAAATATTAATTTGTTTCGATATTCAACGAATCGAATAATATCAAAATTTGATTTTCTTTGATTTTATTTCATTGAAAAAATAAGGAATAAATTCCAATAGAGTTTTGTTTTTTTTAATAATTTATGCCAACTAGGTTTAGTTTTCTTTACTATTTTATATAAATTTTATTATAAATAGATGAGCTGATTTAACAATTAATTCTATAAATAAATAATAGTAGATTTAGTCTATTGATAACGTTTCGCTTTTGTTTTTGTTTTGTTTTGTTTTTTTTTATAAGTATAACGATTTTACAATTAGCTTCACTTCGAACTGATAATAATCTCCCTTGATAATATTGTACATATGAATTTATAAGGGTTCAAACTAGGGGATGAATTGAATAGGAATTAATACATTCATATCGTTTAAATTCCCACCAATCAGAAATATTGTTGAATATTGTCCCTATTGTAAACAAAATCTAATGACAAATTTCAATTGAATCAACTACAATTTGATTTTTGAATATTGAAATTAATTATTTGTTAATTTCACGAATGATTAAGGCTGCAATTTGATTGAATATCAATTATATTTTTCGAATTTGTCATTTCAAGAATCTTGAAAATCAATTTCCGCTTCCGGTACGTGATTTTCATTATATTTGTCTAATTTAATTCGTATAGTAGAATTTATCGACCATTTGGATAATCAACAATGCAAGATTAAGACAATTGTAAACTATCTTAAGTCATGTATATAAGTTAGTTTGGATTTATCTGATAAGGGAATTGGGATCAATCGGGAATTTCGTGCCAATTCCAGTTTTTCCGGTGGTTCTAAACTTTTTTTTTTATTTGGAATCAATCATAGATAGCCTTGTTGAAACAAATGCTTTATGGTAAGAGTTGAAACTTTGATCTAGGATAATGTAGAATTTTCCACAATTTCCACTATTTTGTCATTTGTTTCGTGTGTTATTCATGGGAGAAATATTTGAAGGAATGTCAAGGAAATTAATTTCGCGACAAATCGTCTAGACAACAGAAATAAATATAGATAGGATCATTTTCTTAGGGGATGATAAATTTTTTTTTTATTAGTCTGAAGAATTTTTTCATCAACACAATCAGATGAAGTGTCACAAACATTATTAATTATTCAATTTTGAATCTAACAACAGGAAAACTGGGAATTGATAAATCTTTGTTCTGTTTATGTTGTTTTGACATGATAGATTTTTTTTTTGGGGGGCTCAAATCGACACATTCGTCTTGTTCTGGATAGTTTGTGTTGATTTAGTTCAATGCTTAAGTAAGCATGAAAATGAAAATGGCTAAAATACGAAAACAAATCGCTAAATTTGACTCAATTTAACAATATTGAACCAAAATTGATTCCGTCAAATCCAGTGAAGATATCACATTATATAATAGCTATATATTTGTATATAGTGGATTCCTGAATTTGTCCTGAATCAACATATTAGCATAGAAATAACTAGAATTGGGGGTGAATTCGCACAAATTTCAACTACGTCTAAAAGAGATTAAATCGAAAATTATCGTTCCCAACAGCTACAAGATAAACTTTATTGACGGAATTTTTTTAATTCTATCACCTCTATTATTATAAACATATCATAAGATAAAATATTATTACAACCCCAATTCGGATACGAAATCGTTAAATACGAACGAAATTAAACTGAAAATCAAATCAACTGTGCGGCTCATTTTCTATTGGATGTCCGCTCTAAGACAACCCATACAAATATCCCATGTTCAAATGATATTAAAGAGGGGTGTCTTAGATAGGACACCTGTTATACTGTTTTGGTTATGTTATTGATGGAAATAAGCAAAAGGCGCCTTTATTATTGAAGTTTCCAGATATCGAGGTCTTTTGGTAAAACATATTTCACGATATTCAAATAATATGTCAGCTGCATGTCAAATTCCATATTTTTTCTTTTGAATTATGTCGCTTTTATACATATATAACGATAGAAATGGATTTATTATAAAGCCTCTAACATTTTATTTAGTTTCGGTTCAAATATTTTACGATTTTAATATGTTTCAAATGATTTTAATAAATAAAACTTTTAGATTTATAACAAGTGAAGTTTATATTTTTATAATACAATTTCGTTCTTATCTCAGACATTCGGTATATAATTTTTTTTTCTTGGCTACTGAGTTTAGATTTTTTTGGAAATTGGCCAACTCACCTGATAAGAGAATTGTTGGGATATACAGCGTGTCTCTCGGACGATTCAAAAGCTATATGTGATGTTGTGGAGGGACGCACTGTATATATATATATATATTTTTTGTGCTTTGCTCCATTATAAATGTGAGTGGACGAATGGCACGTAAAAGGCTCAAACTTATTCGTTGTTATACTATTTGCGATAAGATAGATATAGATACGTTTTATTGTAGTTTTAATACTGACCGACATAAAGCTTTGATCTAAACATTGAGAGGATTTATAGTTGGGGTTAGGTCTTTTGTGACAGCTCAACCGTGTTTAAATACTATTGAAAAAATACCAAACACAACTTTTATCATTATTATTGGCTGTTGTTGTTGTTTTTTCAGTCTTGTATTATTTTTTTTAATTCGATATAATAGATTAGTTTTTGTATTTTCAGTATAGAACAAAGCTGGGATTTTATAATGGTCAAATATTAAAATGCATCGCTAGTTACTCTAAATGCACAATTGTTCTTTTGTTTGTTTTGTTTTTTTAAAACAAAAGTTTTGTAGAAAACTAGCCTGAAACCGTATTAAACCATATTATTTATAAGTAATTTGCATATGGAGCTTACAAAAATATTTATTATTAAAATAAAACGATGATAGATTCGAAATTTGCATTGTTTTCTGAATATAAGTCCTGAATTTAATTTCCAATTCAAACAAAATAGAAATTTGAAAATTTGAAATTTGATTTCCTGTGTTAAAATTTTCTACATCTTGAATTATTAATGATTCACGTTTATTAATTGCTTTCCTGAAATTCGGTTTATTAAAATGTTGAGATATTTTTATAATTTAAACGTTCATTATCAAGATTTAAAACTCTCGACTAAATGATATGATTGAATTAAAAAATTTCAACAGATTTAAATTAACTAAAATATATATACAGTATGGAACAAAAGTAACGGATCCAAATTCTGGAGAAAATCCCAGAGTGATTTCAATAAGTTACATTTGAAAAAAATTACACTTCAAATATTAAACATTGTTTAAATTTGTCAAATAAATCTAGTTACCGTAAAAAACAACGTTATATTTGGAAAAAAAATTGAGTGAGAGTCTTAAATTTCAAATATTAGAATAAAATAAAAATGATTAACTAGAATTTGAGTTGTTTTCTAAGGTAACTAGATTTATTCTGTTAATTTGAGCTTTAAGGCACTCTTTTTTCTAATTTTTTTTCAAATCTAACTAATTAGAAACTTTACACTATTAAAAACAAAAGAAAGAGTACTAAAATATGGGTAACTACTTAAAAAATATATTGATGACGTCATAGCTTTAGAAACAAATGACGTACCAAGTATAACGAATTTTATTCCATACTGTATATATTATTTGAGTTTTTTTTTTGTATTGATTTCGAACAAATCTATTGATAGTCATTTTGATTGATATTTCTTCATTAAATCGATAATCACAATAAATAAATCAATCCACATATAGATGATGTGATCACAGAAGCATCGAATTTAGAGATGGGAGAGAATAAAGGGGAGGTGAAAACCATTTTCTCTATATATTGTATATAGTAACCGAAGTTTCCACTTTAATAGACTCAACTCGATATCGGCCTTTTGCTAAGAGGAAACAAACCATTCAGGCCGCAAAATACACAACAAATCTATATAGGATTTCCTCTCGTCACAGGTATACAACGTTTGATAAATACCATCAAATTTATTATCGAATAGAGATGACAATATTCGGTTCAATAACGCTAACAATATGCACATCTCTATAGTTTTCCAATAAAAAAATTTTTATGAACGAATTCAGTGCGAATTATAATCCATCACCAAGTTTTGATCCTTATTGACATTATTATTTTATTGTTTGCAGTGATACTGGATCCGATTACGTCATCATAATGAACGGTTCCGATTATTATTTGATGCCGGATTGGGAATTAATGAATATGACATTATGGGATATAAATAATAAAACAAATAGTACTGATCCGGAACGTGATGCCTGGCAATATTGGAGTACTTTAATACAAGATCGTGCTGTTGTTGTAACATTATTATTATTATTTTCAATGACAACAGTATTTGGTAATATGTTGGTAATATTGGCTGTTGTACGTGAACGTTATTTACATACAGCAACAAATTATTTTATAACATCATTAGCTGTTGCTGATTGTTTAGTTGGTTTAGTTGTAATGCCATTTAGCGCCCTCTATGAAGTATTAGAACATACATGGTTTTTTGGTACGGATTGGTGTGATATATGGCGGTCTTTAGATGTGTTGTTTAGTACAGCATCGATTTTGAATTTGTGCGTGATATCATTGGATCGTTATTGGGCGATCACCGATCCGATTGCTTATCCAATGCGAATGACTCGGATACGATCTGTTCTTTTAATAGCCGCCGTTTGGATATGTTCTAGTGCTATATCGTTCCCGGCTATTGTTTGGTGGCGAGCTGTTCGTACTGAACCAATACCTCAATATAAATGCCCTTTCACCGAACACCTCGGCTATTTGATCTTCTCCTCAACAATATCCTTCTATCTTCCATTATTCGTAATGGTCTTCACTTATTATCGGATTTATCGTGCTGCTGTTGCTCAAACACGATCGTTACGACTCGGTACCAAACAAGTACTATTGGGTTCCGGTGAATTAGAATTAACATTGCGTATACATCGTGGTGGTACTTGTAAATTACCAACAACAGAAAATCGTCATTTATTTTCAACACAAGAAGATGAACCATTGACGGCATTACAAAATAACGGATTGTCACGTATGACATCGACACGTTTAGGACCGCATAGTAAGAATTTCTCATTGAGTCGGAAATTGGCTAAATTTGCTAAAGAGAAGAAAGCAGCCAAAACATTGGGTATTGTTATGGGTGTATTTATTGTTTGTTGGTTGCCATTTTTCGTTGTTAATTTATTATCGGGCTTTTGTCTACAATGTATTTGGCATGAAGAAATTGTTTTGGCTGTTGTTACATGGTTGGGATGGATCAATTCCAGTATGAATCCAGTCATATATGCTTGTTGGAGCAGGGATTTTAGACGGTGAGTTTATTTTTTTATTTTTATTGTTCATGAATTATCACAAAAATGCATTATTCTATTAAATATGCAATTTTTATCCTCAACAAAGACTTGTCACATTCTATTGTGTTCATTTTAAAGATAGCGAAATTCTAAAATTCTAATACTTTTATCCGACAGAAGAAAGATCCGCATCTCTTTGGAAAAATCTCAAATCTATCAATAATTAGAGTTTGTTGCAACTTCTTAGACGGATTAAGGCAGAAATTGTATAAATTTTAGATTTATTCCGTTGAATACAACAACAACGTTAGGATTTATCAAAGACTTGCCTTATTCCTTTCCATTAACTTCAAAGGTCTCGAAATCTCAAATTCTAACAGATTTATCTGGCACTTCAAACTGATAAAAATATCGTGTAGAGATTGATTGTATTCTTTAAACACATCCTCATCTCTTTGGAAGAATCGAAACTGTTAATTATTTGAGTTTATTATGAAATCATTGGAAAATTAAATATTTTAAAGATCGGAAAATCTCAAATCAAACAATTTTATCCAAAAACGTTTCAAATCGATCAAAATATCGCCGATAGAGATTGATTGTATTCTTGAAACGAGTCTTCATCGTTTCGCAGTCGAAAATCGCAGTCTCAAAAATAATCTTTCACATTCTCAGAACTTTATCTTACAGCATTTCGAATGGATGAAAATAGCAGGAATTGATTGTATTCGAGAAACGAATCCTCATCTCTGTACACTGAAAATTCCTGAAATTCTGATCAAAACAATAATTTTACAGTTATTTAGTTCAGATTTGTAATTTTCTACAAAGAAATTGCTCTAATCTCAGTATTGTATTCTTGAAACGAGTCTTCATCGTTTCGAATAACTCTCGTTGTCAAAAATCGCAGTCTCAAAAATAATCTTTCACATTCTAAGAACTTTATCTTACAGCATTTCGAATGGATGAAAATAGCAGGAATTGATTGTATTCTAGAAACGAATCCTTATCTCTGTACACTGAAGATTCCTGAAATTCTGATCAAAACAATAATTTCACAGTTATTTAGCTCAGATTTGTAATTTTCTACAAGGAAATTGCTCTAATCTCAGTATTGTATTCTTGAAACAAGTCTTCATCGTTTCGAATAACTCTCGTTGTCGAAAATCGCAGTCTCAAAAATAATCTTTCACATTCTAAGAACTTTATCTTACAGCATTTCGAATAGATGAAAATAGCAGGAATTGATTGTATTCTAGAAACGAATCCTCATCTCTGTACACTGAAAATTCCTGAAATTCTGATCAAAACAATAATTTCACAGTTATTTAGCTCAGATTTGTAATTTTCTACAAGGAAATTGCTCTAATCTCAGTATTGTATTTTTGAAACGAGTCTTCATCGTTTCGAATAACTCTCGTTGTCGAAAATCGCAGTCTCAAAAATAATCTTTCACATTCTAAGAACTTTATCTTACAGCATTTCGAATGGATGAAAATAGCAGGAATTGATTGTATTCTAGAAACGAATCCTCATCTCGTTAAATAAATCTAAACTGTTAATTATTGTGGCCAAAAACTGAGTAGATCAAAAAATTTGAATTGTCTACGAAAATTTATTTGTATCGAAAGCTTTTCAGTCGTAACTGAAACTGAAACTGTACACTGAAAATTTCTGAAATTCAGATCAAAACAATAATTGAGCTCAAAAGTGTAATTTTCTACAAGGAAATTGATCTAATCTCAGGTTTACGGAAAAATTTTCTAAATTTGTTGAGCAAATGACATTTAAAGTTTTAGGTCTAATTTACACGGATTTTCGAAAATTTTCTACAGAAATTACACGAAATATAGATCGAAGAAACATCTTCATTTCCAATTCGAATAATTAATTTACAATTAATTCCAAACTAACAGTTTCAATTATTAATTAGCTCTAATTATCGCCCGTTTCGGGTCAAAAGCACTAATCGTGAGTTAATATCAAACCAGTGGTGGCACGAGTATATACTGATCTGTAAAATTTTAATTATCGGTTGAATAAACACACAATTATCTGTTTGCTGTTTAATAACGAACGATAACCTCCAAATTTCGGGATTGTTGTTGCTTAGCAACTTGCACGGTTCAAAATGATTGGATGAGGCAACAACGATCCAGATAATTGTGTACTTCCGAAACTGAACGATGTATAGTGATTTTTATTGGTAACAAGTTGACAAACTAGCAATTTAATCCGATTTTATTCGATTCCATTAATAAATCAATATAAATTTATTGTAGATTCTTTTCTATTAGAAGATAGAATTATTTATCCAGTGATTTGAATTTTCCACAATATTCTCTAGTTCCTATACGAACATTTATGCTAGACACATTAGTTATGGGAAAATATATAGAGCAGAAATGAACAATCGGGTCAATTCATGTTGAGCATATTTTCTAGGGAATCTTAACCGTACTAAATATCCCCTGGAGTCAATTATCGATAACGATGTTATCACGATTATAATCAAAGTAATTATCGATTATTTCATGATTCTATTCAATAGTTGTTATAATTTTAGAGATGGGAAATTTGTAGGAAATTCAGAGATCTTGTCAAAAAGAATATTTATTGAACTACACCATTTTGATACCATTTATGATTATTTACGGTACGAAAAATGTCTTTTGAGATTTACAGACCCGAAAATATATATATATTTCAGTTGATTTATGTCTAGTTGACGTTTATTATAGCATGTTCTGTATTTATTAAAAAAGTAGGTCCTTTAAATTACTCAAAATAGTCAATTATTACTTTAATTATAACGTAGACTTTTCGTGGAACAAGATTAATGATGATAATTCCACAGATAAAACTTTAATCGATGAGATGGGACACTCTATAAGTTGTGGAGCTATTTTCGAGAATTTAATAATTTCGATAAAGTAGTTGATTGAATTGACTTTTGATATGTTCGTTTCCATTTTAGTCATACTTTAATTAGAAAATAATTTGAAAGAATCCCATTTACAAATGAAATTGGGGTGGAATAATTCACACAAAAAGCATAATTTCTACCCCACTAACAATCGAGATGGGAGTATTAATTATCAACTTATTCCATATTATCCGCCAATCTGATTATTTCATCAAAATTAAGCGACCAATATATTCGACTGTAATCCACCTATCTTTTTTTTGTTTTTTCAGAAACAAAACAACCCACTCGAGATTATCTGAACCGTAGTTATACGACTTTTATCTCGCTCCAAATAGGCTTTATTTACTTTTTTGACATTTTCTTCGAAATATAGTAGCGCGTATATTAATTAATTAAGCAGGAAATGTGTTGTTTTTTGTTTTTTTTGTTTTGTTTTTAATATAGAAGTTGAGCTTTCATTTCCAAAGCCTATTTGGACGACCATTATAATAATTGAGTTATTTATTATTAAAGACTTGGGAAATTTCGAGTTTTATACGAGTCGAATCAAAATAAATAAAAAGGGGAACAAAGTGAAAAACAAGAATTTTCGTGGAAATCACGTCAACATAAACACACAAACTAGATAGAGACTGCAAAAGATATTTGAAAAATGTAAATATATTTATATAAACATACTCGTGTCATGTTCAAAACAGGAATTTGCCTCGGTGAAAATCTAGACGAACAACTCAGAATTGAATAGAATCTTCCAGATATTCTATATTGTTGGAAATATACCGAATGTCTCGCCTATTGTTGAATTTGTAATTAGTACGGTGGGCCACTTTGTATAATATGGAACAATTTGGAAAATTACCAAATTTCTAAGCAATTAAAACTGTCCGATTTAAGTCTGATGCAATATGTCAAAATTGTAATTTTCTTCTTCTCATTTTGTTATGTTGTTGATCAATTTTTTTTTCACCCTCTTACTAATTATTTCTCGGAGAAAATTAAACGTAAGACAATTTAATTAATGGTCAGATTGAAGATGTCAGTTTCAGATCTCATTATTAGTGAATAAGAAATAAATCGTGTCTATTATTAGAAAATGTTTTGTTTTCATCTTATTATACAACTAACTCTTTTCTCTTTAGAAGAATACGGTTAGTTTTTTGTTTTTTGTTTCTTGTTTATTTTTATGAGCTCGCAATTTGTTTTATAGTCTTTTATTAAAGACAATGTAATAAATTTGATATAAAACGGCTTCTTGTTAAAGATGTATTTTATTCGTAACAGTTGTATTTTATTCACTTGATTCTAGTTAGAATTAAATCGTTTCTAAGGTAACTACATATTTGATAAGGAGTCGTTTATCTGATATCGATTTCATCAAGCTAGAGAATCACTCATTTCGAAATTTCGAAATTAATTCAATTGGAGAGAAAAAACTCTTTTCTATCAAATCATTTTTCCAATAATATCTACACTTTTCTTATGCTCATTTCTTTGATTCATTCGAAAGATAAATGGAAGCTTCATGAATATTTTCGAGTCTCGATATTCAAGGTCAAAACAGAGCTTTTTGTGTCATTGGCGTAGCTTGAAAATCATTGAGTAAATAAATTTGATTTATGAAATTAGAAATTTGTACTGCAATTATTTCAGAATACATATTCAAATTTAACGAACCCAGTTACCCAGTAAATTTAATATACAAAAGAATCTTTTAAAATAGAGTGTAAATGTAATAATTCTAAGAAAATTTTCCGCTTCCCATATTTCTCTTTAATAACAATTATTTACACAAGTTTTCCTTTAGAATTTCGTTTATAGTTATAGAAATGAAGGATTGAATTCGAAACGAACTATTTTCATACCTAAAATGAATGAGAAATTGACAAATTTCAGTTTGAAAACGATTTTCATCAATTTGTTGTTGTTGTTTGATTCCAAATAGTTACAACTTTCTATAATTCTATAATTCAATATCAATAAATGACTTATATTGAGAACTTAAGGGCTCAAGGATCGATGATTTTCAATAAATATGAATTGTTGATAAGATGAACGTGTACATCATTAGGAGATAAAACAGAATCGTGATTTATCAGAAAATATCAAACATGTCATTTGTTCGATGTTGATGGGGGAAATAAAATCGCTAAATTCGAACGTGATCCTCTCTTATACGAAATAATAATAATAATAATGATAATAACATCTCAATTAAATATAATAATAATCAATTTAAATGGCAGATTTTTGTTCACAAACAATTCTCATTAATTCTACTTTGATAATTGAAATGTCCGATTTTAAATTCCGATTCCATCAATCGAAAATCGTCCAGGTTTATATTACAACGTGAATTTGAGAACATATGGATCCGACATCTGAATAGTGGCCGTAATTCAAGAATCTTTTCGTTTCCACACCAAAGAGGTTTTTTGGGGCGCGTTTAGTGAAAATACCCAACCATCATTTATAACAATCTATTCTAGACAAACAGTTTTTTGCTTTGTGCCAGATTTTTTTCCAAATATTTTTCACCGATTCGTAGTACAACAAAATAAAGTATAGCAACGGTCAAAAACAAGAGAATATTTTGTATTTACATCAAATTGACTGAGAAATAAATTTCGAAGAGATAAAGAAAATTACAACTATAAAGGGTGAATTTTTTTTTATTTTTCGGAGAAATATCTATATTATTGTTATTTGTTTGACAGCCACTGGTCTCTTAAGTAAATAAGTTTTGTGTCAACTCAACGATCTAAATTCTGGATTATGTACATAAAGAGTGGAGTATGTTGAGAAACATCCCTATTATTTTTGTTTGTGATCGTTTGATATCAATTCTATTATTGGGGGATGATTTTATTCGAATTCATCGCTATACTGCAACAACCTGTATTTGAATAACAGTGGATCAAATATGAATTCACTGTGATTTATTGTTGATATGAAAACTACCCTTATATATTTGTATGTGTGTGGGTGTTTGCTTCAATACAAAACTATATTATATATATAAAATAGCTTTAAGCATTATGGCGCCATCATTAATTCTACTAAAGTAGCAAAGGCTCTAATATTTCACAGATTTAAAGGGGTTATTTCCAAGTTTGATATTTACGCATTAACTAATGAATAGCCAACGGAATTATTATTATTATTATTTTTATTATTATCGATCATAGTTTGATATTAATAAAAAATATACTATTCGAACAAGTTGGAACATTTTAATGGATATGTAAAACAAAAGGGCCGAGTAGTCCTTTATCGAATATTTGGAGCACCACTTTCATTGAAACAAAAGCCGATATCAAAGTAAGTTGCATAGGAAACTTTGAAAAGTCTTTTAAAACCCTCTCATATAACAACCAATATTGATTGAAAATTATTTTAAATACTTTATACATATATTTATAAAAAAAATAGTAGGCTTTGAGAAAAATTGATTCTACTTTTATGAAAAAATTGTTGGAATGATTGGAGCACTCGAATTTTAATTTTTTTCAACATGTAAATTTCTTATTTTTCCAGAATTTTGTCCGTTAGAAAGATATTTCAAAATTGACATCTAGTTCTAGGACATCATCAATTTTCTGCAGAATTTTGAGGCGGATTTCTAAACTTTCAACTCAAATGTAAATTTTTTGGAAGATTCTCATAATTTCGAGATTGTTCCATAGTTTTCAGTGAATTTCTCACGATGATTGGAGTTTTGTGAAATTTGCAGTCTCCTAACCAAAATATCCCCCTTTCTTGCTTCTTTGGATTTGCAGTCTTCAGTTTTCTGTGAGATTTTCATGATTTTTTTCGATTGAAATTTCACAATCAGCATTAAAATTTTTTGTTTATCAAGATGATTTTCTAGTTTTCCGTGAATTCTTGATGATTGTTAAACAAAATTTGAAGTATAGGACATCTTCAATTTTCTGCAGAATTTTTAGGCGGATTTTTGAACTTCCAACTCGAAATTTTCATAATTTCAAAATTATTTTATAGTTTTTAGTGAATTTCTCATGGTTGGAGTTTTGTGAAATTTGCAGTCTCCTAACCCTTCTGTTAGCATTCGGCTCTTGCTTTTTTGGATTTGCAGTTTTCAGTTTTCTGTGAGATTTTCATGATTTTTTTCGATTGAATTTTCACAATCAGCACTAAAATTTTCTCTTTATCAAGATGATCTTCTAGTTTTCCATGAATTCTTGATGACCGCTAAACAAAATTTGAAGTCGAAGTTATTCAGTTCTAGGACATCTTCAATTTTCTGCAGAATTTCTCGGCGAATTTTTGAGCTTCCAACTCGAATTTTTTTGAAAAATTCTCATAATTTCAATATTATTTCATAGTTTTCAGTAAATTTCTCACGATGATTGTAGTTTGGAATTGCAGTCTTCAGTTTTCTGTGAGATTTTCATGATTCTTTCAGATTAAATTTTCACAATCAACTTTCTCTTCATCAAGATGATTTGCTAGTTTTCCAAGAATTCCTGATGATTGCTAAATGAAATTGTGAGACAACTAATTCAGTTCTAAGACATCTTCAATTTTCTGCAGAATGTAGAGTTTTTGGAAAATTTTTACTATTATTATTGGAATTCTTGTTTTTTTTCGAATTGCAGTCTTCAATTTCCTGCGAAATTCTCAGGATTCTTGGCAAAACTCCCTACTGATTTGGTGATTCTCAAAAAATTTATAATTTTCGAGCTTTTAGATCTCTTTTTTGGCGGATCTATTCACTTCACGTTACAGTTTCCACTAGAAATAATAATTTTCTGCTATTTTAGTTTTTCTGAATAATAATAATAACGCAGTAACGTGAATAATACCGGATGGATTTCATTTGATTGTGTTAAATTCATTGTAGAGTTAAATCTGTTAACATGAGAATTTATTTATGTCGTTTTTTCGATTTTCAACGGTTCACAAGCACAACCAGCATGGGACCAACACACAATCCAATGTGAAAAGAAAGCGAAAATTATTGCGGTCCATCGGAGTGCACTCAGGAACGACACCAATGCAAGACATAAATTGCGAAAGTTTTTCTGTTAGTTGTCGACGAATGACCGGACACGATAGAACAAAATCGACGAAAAACGACCCTCCCCAAAAACAAAAAAAAAAAACAACAACTAGAACAGTTGAATTACCGCTTTCCATTAGTTGAATCAAACCGAAATTATCGCAATCGATTCTCTTAGTTCATTTTCTCGATATAAATTATATCAGTTATATTGCGAATAGTTAGACAGTTTGATGACTACTGTATAACGAATTCCACTAAATTCCCTAAATTATCCTGGAGGCGGCTCATGATCTAGACAGTTTCCCATCTTCCCCACTAAACGAGTTCATTAACGTTAACTGTTAAATTTAGTTGTGGGCAAATTTTTTTTCTTGTTTGAATCGATCGAAATCCGGCTATTCGCTCGACAAAAATACCAAATCATTATTTTTTATTCTCGTATTTTACCTGTCAGTTATCTTCTTCAAAGAGTGGTATTTTTTGTTTTTTTTTTTTTAGTAGAATTCAGTCTATATTTGTGTAAACGACACTTTGATCTCTAATAATTCTCTGTGAAATTTGAATATTAACTTCATCAAATCGGTAAAAGATTCGACTTTGATCTAAGTTAGTGTATTTATTTCCTGGCAACTTTCCGGAGTGTTCATCATGTTCCACAATCATTCTAATTAAAATCTTTGATATTCCTCATTCACTTTTGATAATTAGAAAATTTCAGCTATCAATAAATGAGTGCAACCGGCAGGAAAAACATCGAAATTTCGCTCTTATTTAATGAGAATTGTTAGTTAGACGAGCGATATTATTGATGTTCGTTCGATAATAGAAGATTATTGTCTTCGATTGTAAGAAAATATCCCATTAATCATCGAACGATTGAAGAAGAAGGCCTTCGATCACTACAACTAACTATAGAAATGATAATGATTATGACGATAATTTATCAATGTTGACATAGAACGAAAATCAGCGATATTTCTCCTATAATAAATGACAGAAAATCCTCAACGATCATCGCTATTTCGATGAAACTTCCACACCGCGAAATAGACCTGATCATAAATTTACCGTATGCAAATTTATGTAGATTTCCCAACCGAAAAAATATATATATATATATAAGTACGCAAATATCCAATTTCGGCAGTTTCTAGAACGTTGTAAAGATCCATCCAGATTTACTCGCATGAACTCAGAGAAATTGAAGAAAATCCGGCTTTCTTTGTTGAGGTTGATTATCCTAAGCTTGTCTTTAATGAAATTGGTACACATCATTATAACGAACGGGATTTATCGTATAAAACAATAACAGAGTTGGTGCAATTTTTTTTTTTTTTTTGCCGAAATCAGGACAAATTGGATTGGGAATTTCATTAATTTCAAGTAAATTCGGAAAATATAAAATTTAGCCATTGACTATATTTTTTTTAGTTCACGAAATCGTATTAGTTCTGTTTTGGGGGTGGATTAAATTGGGGACTTTTATTATCGATATTTTTTTATGCTTATCGAGTTTGACAAACTAATCAGTTAAAGTCGAAATTGCATTTCCACATCAACATACGAACAAACTATTCAATTATTTAGATAGAAAGACAAGCACGCGAACTCAAAATCAGTTTTCTTCTATCCTAAGGAAACATTTTCTGAAGTTGGAATAATTCGGGATTAGTTCCCTGAATTTGAGCACGAAATTTTCTGGAGATTTCCAAAATATTTCCAATAGTAACTCAGTATTCTTAGTTGGTCAATTTTCCACAATTTAGCGAAATTATAATTTTCATATTTGTGCGAATTTCACATAAATTTTATCGAAATTCTCGAATTTTTTCCAAATGACTTTAATGTGGAAACTTCGGTCAAATTTTCGAGATCCCCTCATTTTATGATTTTCCAATTAGTGTGAAAACTCTCCAATATTGGTGGGAAAATGCTAAAATTTCCATCACAATTGTCGAATTTATTCCGTTCGAAAATCATTGATATTTATAGAATATTCGCCCGGCGCATCCACCATTTTTCCACCCTACCTCATAAAATTACAATTATAACAAAATAATTGTTCCAATGATAATCAACCCCAAAACAAATCGATTAGGGGGTGGTTGATTAAGTGGAAAATCACCCCAAAATTTCGTAATATCAACAAATAACCGTCATCTGTTCAATATTAATAATTAAAAACTCGAACAACAATAATAATAATAACAACGAAAAAAATTAATTTAAACTTTAATGAAATACGTAGTGATTTGTTTTGTTGCGTTTCAATTCAATGTTTTCTATATAGAAAAAATCTATCCATTTCTTATTATTAGGTGGATTTTGTTGGATATACAACAAGCTAAAGTCGTATGTCCAGAATGAGAATTAGAACCAAACAAATTTACAGTTCCAGATTGGCTTTCGGTTGGTCTCCTTCGGGATATCTTCGTATAAACAGATTTTCTATACTTTTGTTGATTTTATTCCCAAATGATTATCACTCTACTCATTTTATGTTGTTATCAATGTCGATATTCGACAATTTATTTTTTATACAACATATTTTATATAAAAAAATAACAACTATTTCTATTGATTTATTAATGGAATTATCGACTGGAACAAATTTTTTATTGTAAATATTACGATTGGTGAAGCTTGAAACTGTGTGATAATTCCCAATAGAAAACTTTTTGAATAAATATACAGTAGAGTTGATCAAATGAATTGGAAATAAATTAATAATATTGAACAAATCAATACTAGACTAGACATTCTATTTTTATTATAGTCAAGATTTATGTCGAATTTTTATTGAATTTCTGACGCTTACAAATTTTTAATGACTCAATATTTTAAAAGACGATTTAGAGAAACAACTTAATCGATTCATCATCAGTTTTTACGATTTCAACAACGAATTTTATTGAAGAAGCTCATTATGACGCTTTCCTGTTGGAAAATTTGACTCGGGGAATAATTCAATGATTCTTAGTTTGGAGCTGAATTTTTCCAACCTTGAAAAATAGGACAGAGTTGTTGTAATAATTAATAGGGCCCGATTGGATTGATCGTATTGAACAGGGTCGAATCGGATTATTGGCGTATCAGAATTATTACTATGTTTATTTGGACCAAGGTCTAGAGCCGAATAAATATGTTTGTTAAAAATAAAATGAATACAGCTCGAGTTGGATTTATTGTCGAGACCCATAGTCGGATATAATGAGATAAATGACCGTGGTTGTACGTTGACTTGAAGACAAAGGACAATAAACCACTCCCTGGTTGTGGATTCATAGTTTGTCTTGTCCTAGGGCGGTCCTGACTAATCCCAAAATTAAGAATACCACCATTCGTTCCAAATACACTTGACAAATTTCATTCGTATTTTTATTTGTCTCTCTCCCTCTAGATTCTATTTTACGTTGATTACATTGGTGAATTCTCAATGATCCGATTATATTATAATTAACTCATCAACATATACCGATTGAGTCCCTTCTATATACTATAATTGTTCAATTAACGTTAAAATTTCTTAGTGCGAATGATCTTCAAAATATAATCTACGAACATAAATAGTGAAATTGTGAAAGAACGATTTAAGTTATATAGTCACGTTTCCAGTTTTCATTTCGAGTTAATGTTAGCAAAATATCACATTCACAGGTGTACGAAATTGTCTAATTTGTTATATTCTATTGTTTAACTTAACCGCTTACATATAAAGCTGGCTGTGGTAGGGAAAAATTAACAAAATAACGACGATGAATTAATGATCTCTCTCTCTCTCTCTCTACCATTTGCATAATTTAGCATTGTGAAAATTTCAACTCTATTATGTGGAAAATATTCAAAAAAAAAAAAGAAAGCAATACACCATCACCATCTAAAATTTTTGTGTTTGAATAAAACATAAATTCACTGAAATTATACAAATGACGATGGAAAACAACATCAATAAAGACTTATAGACGCTTAATTTAATTTTGTCAATGTTATTTAAAAGTGCCTCGGATATTGATGACGCTCTGTATAATTGAGCCGAGTTCAGATACTATCCTGGTTACCTCTTGTAAAGTGATCGAGACGGCTGAAGGATCGAGACTTGTTCGACGATGAATTACAACCCCAATTCTATAATTATTGAATTATGAAGAGTTCCGGCAACTTTTCCACTTATAGTTCAAAACTAATAATAATAATAATAATATTTGAACCAATCGTTTTAGATACAAATAAAATAAACGAAATTTAATTAGGAAATAGAAAATTGTTTTTCTTTTCAATTATAACGGCTACACAGATTATATGAAAATTGAGCGAAATACAGAGTGTCATGAAAATGTCTGATTTTTTTCGAACTAAAATTTTCTATTACAGTTGAAATATTGGCGCGCAATTCGATGCCGTCCTGTATATTCGTATTTTATGAGAATTAATAATTAATTCCATTATAAAAGATTTATTCGAATAAATCACGTAGCAGAACGATTTCACAAACAACAAAAAAAATGTTGACTGTTATTACACGTAATTTTGTTGTTTTGTTTATAAATTATTCAGGATAAAGATAAGGATTTGTTTACGGAATATCTCAAAGTTCAGATAACTAACAGCTTAGAAATATTCGTACCTGTGTTTATATGATAATCAAGTAATTAATAGGAGACCCCAAAATTGGAAGGGGGTAGTTACCCCCCCAAAAAAACGACTACTTATAGTTAATGCTCATTTAATCGATATTCTAATTTTGTTTTATGAAATATCGTTTATAATTTGTCACGCTCAAATTTCCGGTATATTTATTTTGTTCTTTATTGCGGGCAAGTTTAATATTATGGATTTGGTTGATTGATAACGATAGAATTAGAATAAAAACTTAATTATGGGTTAAAGTTGAGTTCAGTGTGCAGATAAAACTCTATATACGGCTTAAACTAAGCTTATTAAAGCGGAACTTTAATTATCTGAGCTATAGTTTAAAAAATATAATTTACAATCGAAAAAACCTATCATTAGAATACGGGAAAAATGGAATTTTCTTTACATAAATCTAGTGATAAGCATAGAAAACAATGCAAATATATTTTACTTTCGGTCTGATTAAATTGGAAAATTTATTCCTTTATTTTATTGAAAGCGAAACATGACAAATTGCAGACCAATCAGATTAGATTGTTTTATTGAATCGATATATGGAAAATAATAATCGAAAAATATCCGATTGTTTGAAATTTTCCACATTAATAAAATCGTTATTAATTTTCCAGTGAAAATCGTGAAAAAATATTAATTTCTTTACAGGTGTTCTTGAATGTTGAAAGCGTTGATATTTATAATCCCGTTTTCATATCGCTGTTAACAAGAGACTCATTTATAAATGCTTTAAATAATCCGGCTTAGTCTATAAATATCGCCTTAATTCAACTTTAATGTATTCGAGTCGATTTTTTTTTATTGTAGTTAAGGATCAATATTATCCTTGTTGTTTTATTAAACCGACCGAAATTCATATATTCCAACAGATAAATTTTATGTTTCGTACAATTCACTAAGTCACCACACGTTTCTCGGATTAATCAAAAAAAAAAATTCTAAACTTTTACAATAATCAGTAAATTTCATTGAATTCGGGATAATGATATGAAGCTTAACAGTTTTTCCCAAACACGTGTCTTAATCTAATCAATCTATTCGCGAATAATTCAATATGAAAAACGTTCTATTTGAAATCTTTTTTCTCTCTCGATGGAATTGTAAATAAGGGATGAACGAAACGGTCTTTCAGTTACTGGTAAAATTCGTCAATTTAAACAAACTTTTCCCCCATTTGTGAGATATTCTAATGTTCCGTAACCGATTCAAATTCGATTCTATTCAGCTTCATATTCGGAGGAAAATAATTTCTAAATAATGGAGATTTTTAGCAAAATTTCGTCCAATTGATGTTAATCAGAAAAAATTGAAAAAATTCACGAATTCTCGCCCTAACCAATATTTAGATCTAAACACAAACTATAATCTATTTCAAGTTTGAATATACAATATTGCGGTTAATATCCACATAATTTCGTATTTATGTCCAAGCTTTTGTTTCATATTGTATCAGATACTGGGAAACAATTCCATTTATAACTCAAATTTGTCTGTTATAATTTCGGAATGTTGTTTCAATTAAGAAAACCGTAAAAACAACTTTATTGAATTTTCTTCAATTTCTATTTAATGATTCGATTAATGAATGAGGTAAAATTCGATAGAACAACATATGTGGTGGAACAGGTGATGTTCAACAGGTAGCCATGCAATTTTGTTTGTTGGAAAACTAATATAAAAATACCAGGATATGTCCAGGAGCGGATATAAAAAATTTGATTATACCGCATTCTCAAACAAGAAAGCTGCTATATAATCTCGAGTTTATTGGAAAATTTTAATAAATTTGCTGATTTTCCAGCTAGAATAAAGCCGACTAACAATAACTACATGTTCCAAATACAATGAAACTTCGATGGGAAAAATTTCCGTTTTTGTTCCCTTTATAGAAAGTTGAGACAGTTCGAAATTCCTATAAATCGATCCTATTAGTTTCAAGTCTGATAGGTGAGACTTAAGTGACTTAGAGATTAGCAAAAACGTTGATTCAGTTCTAATCCATACCGTGACTGTTCATGTATTGTTATCTATCGATAGTTAAAGTTAGTTGATTTAAGTTAATTACAAGCGTATTTTATTATACTGTTGATTTGAAAGAGAAAAAAATTTGTTGAGTTAATTACGTAAATTTCTCGAATTCGGGGATTTGTTGTAAAGTTGTCGGATTAGATTTGCTGATTTTGTATTTAATAAACGTCTAGCTAGTGTTTAATTCGAAAGTTAAGAGAGTGAAATCAACAAGTTCGTTAAGTATTATTATTATTATTATTAGTTGAAATTGATAATTTTCAAATACTAGCGAATTTAATTGTCTAACAAACAACTAGAATCGTGACCTCTTCTATTTGTTCGGTAGTGACTTGCAATTTAACAATAATTGCGAATTGTTTACTATGAAATTACAATTTCACGAAACAAATTCGACTCGTTTGTTCTGATAAAAGTCGAACTTCCGCTGGAAATTTCCGGGAATCGTTCAACTAACTGATTTGAGAAGTGAAATTTTCACTCAGAAAATCCACTGAAGTGAGTCACAGAGAATTATTTCAAAAAAACAAAAAAACTAAGTTTACTGATCCAGATCAGGACTTTAGATATCGACTAAGTTGACTGAAAAAAAAAAAAAATGGAGCTCACTCAATATTTTTGATAGAGAATATGGAAATTTTATGGCTGTAAATCCGAATCGAGAATAAATCAAAAGAAGTTCAAACTGAAATTTGATTGATTGAAAAACTGCTGAACTATACTTGAAACTGCTAGAAAATTCCTGAAAAACTTTGAATTAATCCAGAAACTGTTGGAATTTTCGTTGACAATAAGGCAAACACGTCGAAAATTAGACTGGAAGTAATTCCAACTTTTCTCAAAATAAGATCAACTTATAGAATTTTCGACGTATATCGCAACTATATTATTTTTCCAATTAACGTGAGAAAATTGGATAATACAACTTAACTTTTTCCATTTATTTATTCGTCATCTTTACTGAACTAGATATTGCTCAATCGTAGCAATAAGAGGGGAAAGTTTCCTTATTCGAGACGAGTTGCTATCTATCCCTTCTTTGATTAATTTTCCGAAAATGAATATTTTCCTCCTTTTTTTTTTACTCTCGATAAAGTAACGTCGATAGAGCCTATTTATAATATTTACTCTCTTTTTCAATATAAAATCAAATCAGATAAAATCTACGTTTAGTATACTGATCGTGAAAACTCCGCCTTCGAAATAAAATTGGAGCAATTTATGAAAACGCCAACGGCACCAATGCCAACCTTCACACTATAATATTCCCCAACTACAACACAACAGGAGTTTGTGATGAAATGGATCGATTTCGATTCTGATTTGGTGACAATTTCGCTGACTAAGCCCCAACAAAGATTTAACGTCGATCAAAGCAATAAAAAAAGAAAAAAATTAAATGCATTCCAACAATAATTCCGATGGAAATTTCTACCGGATTTATTAATATATATATATTTTTTTTGATTACTCAAATGAAAAGCGATGGATTTGAATAGTTGAATTGGAAAAATTCCATATTTTTCCATTACCATCGCTTCAATTCGAACTATTCGAACAATAATGACGTTCAATACGAAAACTAGATGATCGTAATAGAATTTCGATTCGTTAAAACTGATTGAAATGCTCTAAATTCGTAAATTTAGCGATCCGTATAAAAATAAATAAATAAAAACGTCTTCATTCGTTCTAGTAATGAAAATCGAATCAAATAGCAAAAAATCAGATAAATAAACGTTAGAAATTCACATTGGTGAATCTTTGAAAAATCACCATTCGGATATCGAGATGTTCGAAGGTCAACTGTCTGATAATGCCGCGGATTTCGAGGGATGGCGTCTCGGCGGACGTGGCGGCGCCATTGGGTGCGACTCTTTGACCGACGCCACTGATATCGCACCAACCCAATATTCTCCCAACAAAAAAAAAACCAACAATTTATCTCCATACGAGTTTTAATAATAATAATAATAAAATTAATAATAATTGACGACGATTTTCTTTAATAGTTCTTATATGAGCCGAGATTTTCCGGAAATTAACGCTTAATATTTGATCGTTTGATTATACTGCACCAACAACAATGAAATTGAGAAATTGAAAGTGAGATTTTTCCATTTTCTAGTCACGTTTCTCGAACGAACTGACATTATTTGAGATTCTAAAAGACAGAGGACCAAATTCCGATCTCGTCCTAATCCCCAACTATTATTACATTATCGAATAAAAAAATTTAGAAAATACAGTAAAAAAGGCGGATGCGCCAAGATGATTCAATAATAATTTTAGTTCAAAGCAACTTAAATCGATCACCGAATCAAATACGATTGAAATTAGAAATGAGTTAAAAATGGTGGAGGCGCCGGGCGAATTATCGCTCTAATCACTGTTAAATTTAGATTTTTAGACTAAAAACGACTGACTTTCTTCTGCTAACTTCAAAATTTAATAGATAAGGGGTTAATTGCTACTTCATCCCCGAAACTACCCTCACGATTGAACAAATAATTCAGAAAATTCTACAATAAGTTGTCCGAAATTGGCTACACTCGTTTGGGGAATTTCAATATTGGTAATTTTGTCGGGTGGAGACTTGATAAGGAACTGGAGTTGTATTCGAATCCTCTCATTTCGCAGACATGTGATTATTAATCACTCGAATTAAATCTCCCCAATTTTGATTCATCAAAATAGCTGAAACACTGTTAAAATGGTGGATGCGCCAAGATAATCCAATAATAATCGTACTTTCCCGCAACTAAAATTAATTACCCAATAAAATACGGTAAAAATTAGAAATAAGTCAAAAATGGTGGATGCGCCGGGTGAATTATCGATTAAATTACTGTTAAATCTAGATTTTTAGACTAAAAATGATTAAATTTTTTCTGTTAACTCCAAGATTTAATATTTAAGAGGTTGATTCCTACTTTATACCCAAAACTAACCTCACGATTAAACAAATAATTTAGAAAATGCTACAATAAGTTCGCTCCAAAATTGGCAACACTCGTTTGGGAAATTTCAATATTGGTAATTTTGTTGGGTGAAAACTTGATTAGAGACTAAAATTATATTCGAATTCTTTTATTTTGCAGACATGTGATTATTAATTACTTGAGTTAAATCCACCCAATTTTGATTTATTAAAATAACTGAACCACTAGAGTAGTTTGTAATTCTATTCGAGGGTAGAATTATTTATTTGAGTCTAGAGGGTCAATAGTGTTGCTGTTACCCTTTCACACACCTGTTTTTAAGCAACACCTGACTAGAATTACCTCCGTTGCGATTTAGTTTGAGCCGATTTCGGTTATTTTTAAAACTAAAAAAGATCAGTCGAATAATAATAATAATAATAAAAGATTCAGCTTAAATAAAGACGACACTAAAATGTAGGTTCTATGAACATCTGAGAGATAACAACAAAAAAAAAAAAAACTATGCCATCGTAAATCAAAGGAAACCGAACAAAGAGGCGATGGATGGAAAAAAGATTTCAGATTCTCATTGTTGATAAAAATGTTAGAAAATACAGTTTTTTTTTTTACGCAATTATTTTAACAATTTTTCCCGAATTTTATATCTAAAAGAAAATGGAGCTAGTTGTGGTTGAATTCATCGTTTTTCCGTTGCTTTTCCATTCGAAATTATCTACATTTTCTATCAGATCCGACTCAACTGCCATTATTTAGAACTAACAAACTAATTTACGATTTCATTGGTATTATTCTCTAGATAGAAAAGCCGGAATTTCAATCTAGATGAATTTGTTAAATCGTCCAGAAGTTGGGTTGGCGTCAATCTGATTCTTCAAAAATTCCACAATCTCGAATTGATTCACACACGTTTGAAACGGAATTTCATTATTGAGCCAATACGTTTTTTTTTTTTGTTGTTGTTGTTGTTTTCCAATTCACCAAATCTTGTTTCCGGAGAATAACTGGATCCAATAATATTTGGCAATTGTACCAAAATTTTTACTGTATGTAATTTTATGAACTGTTAAGACTGGAGTTCATCTCAAAACTTTACAATTGAACGTAATAAAACTAGAAAATTGTCCTTGAGAAGTTTTCCAGTTTATTTTAACTGAGAACTCTCCAATTTTATTGTCAATTCGAAAATGTGAACATTTCGAAAATTAGATTCATCCAATCGTAAAATATCGTCGATATTTTTCTAAATGTTAATAGTGCCAAATTGCACTCCAATTCGATATTATTTCAAGTAGAAATGCCTCTATAAACCACTCGAATAGCCTGCTTTAAAACAGTTTTAGAGCCACTTAAATTGTTATTAATGTGAATTTAATTTGCATTTATTATAAGTTGAAAGTAGCAAAAAGTCAAACTGATTTGACTCGTTGTTCGAGGAATTTCGTTGAATTTTTTTTATTTTTATTTTGGGGGCGAAGGATTTGTTGGAGTTGTCAGAAAAATAATCGCCGGGAGGATTAATGCCTTTTTAGCTGAAACAAGTTTGACGTTGTACTGATTGCTTTCAAGTCAATCTTTATTGTAATCTTTTATCGGAAAAAATTGTGGAAAATTTCGGTGAAAAAGCCAATCAATTTCGGATTCCACATCGGTATCTTCGATAAAATCTCGGTCACGTCGTCTCTACTGCCCTTTTAATAATACACAAAAACCCTTATTATACTATAACATTTATAACAAAGGCGACATTATTAAATTCCATCAATATGAATAATTTAATAGTTAAGATGTGGAAATTGTCTAGTCGAAATAATAAAATATTTCAGGAAAATTCCACTCGTATTACAGATTTTCTCGTATCAGTTTGTAGAATTTCCGGCACTTGAACTCTGCCCAATTCCTCTACACTTGAAACTTTGTCCGTTTCGCATTAATCTATTCAATTCTTAAGTCTGTGGTTGAAATCACAGCTTAATTTGTGTGCTTCAAGAATTGTGTTGGCAAAAAATTCACAGATTAATCGTCTCAATTGTGAATCGGACAAAAAAAATCTAGTTTAATTTCGAAATTGCATATTTTCACGTCGCTAGTAATTCCGGTTTATTTCCGGTGATAAGCAAATTGTCTCGAAATTATGATTTCTAGCCTTCACAACTGGCATAAATTTATAATGTAATACAACTACAAGACAATTGTTTGATAATAGGGATGGTCTATTTAGGGGATGTTTAGTTTGAGTTACGACTGTGAGATGGATGAAATTTGTATTTTTCTCTTTATAATTAAATATTATTTCATCTTAACGAATTAATTAACGTATTTATCCAATTTAGATAAATATCTTAAAATTTCTTGTCTTTGTTGTTATTCTCTTTTGCTTTGAGAATAATTAGATTGGTTTCTGTTTGTGTTCGAAGCTCGATCACATTTCGTTTACAATTTTAGAAATTGAACGGTTTCATTACTTCCAAAAATAACATTTACAAGTTCCACAAACGAAAAATATGTAACTATTCAGACAATTCTGAGTTCGTGTTTAAAATTCAAATTGTTCGATTGTGATTGTTCCAATTGAAAATTAAATGTAACGAAAATAGAAGTGGCAATTTTATTGATTTCGGAATGAATAAAAAATTTAAATAGCACTAGAAGAAACCGTCTCAATGTATAATATTGGATATCGATAATGGGGAAGTTTTCACAAATTTAGATATTGACAAGCTATTTTATTTTTCTATTGGAAAATATCATTTCCATATGTACGATTGTTTATCGATTAGTTATAGTTGTCGATTTTTCCATTATTATCAATGGTAATTTGTATAAAAGGACCATTTCCACTTGTGAGATTTCCATATAGATTTATTATCAGTTGAGTTTATCGTTCGAAACTATTGTTGATTACTTTACTGAACTTTGAGTTTCCGTTTAGAGTAAAACTATTGTTCTAGAATTGTCTAATTCAGATGAACAAACTCCATATTTATGTTTCATTTGAATATTATTTAGAATAATAATAATAACAATAATAAGAATAATNNNTTTTTTTTTTTTGGAAAATTTATGAGAATATCTTGTCTATGAAGGACTCAACTATAAATCAGTTGACAGAGAAAGGACTAATATAGGATACTTCATCGTTATGAAACTGTATTTTACGTGATCTGCAAGCCTTAAGTGTAGACACCATTAATTTACTGGCTTCATGTTCGGACTTAATTAATTTTTATCTTAGTCATTTGATAAACTGTGTTGGACAGGGCCGGCCAAAGGGCACAAAAATATTTGGACACCTTGAATTTTTAGCAACGAATTCCTGAATGAAAATCAAAATTTGATTCTAATTCAAAGAATATTTTGAAAAATAGAAACATTGTGCTAAATAATCATGGAAATTGTTTTTATTGAAGAATCGCGAGTAACAGTTCCAGAAAAACTATTACAAGTTTACATGAAAATCGTCAACACTTTCCTGAATTTAGAAGATGAGCTCGAGAAAATTTATTGTAACTGAAAAATGGAAATTTTCAAAACGAGTAAATTCGCAATTGACTTGAATTTCCTGATATAAAAATTTGTCATTTTGGTTAAAAAGCTCAATGATTTTTCCATTTGATAGTCACATTCCTCAAACAAACTGACATTATTTGAGATTCTCAAAGACAGAGGACCGAATTCCGATCTCGTCTTGATCCCCAACTATTATTACATTATCGAATAAAAAAATTCAAAAAATACTGTGAAAATGGTGGATGCGCCAAGATAATTCAATAATAATTATAGTTTAACGCGACTGGAATTGATCACTGAATCAAATACGATTGAAATTAGAAATGTGTTGAAAATGGTGGATGCGCCGGGAGAATTATCGCTTTAATTCCTATTAAATCTAGATTTTTAGACTAAAAACGACTGAATTTTTTTCGCCAACTTCACAATTAGATAGTTTAGGCATTAATTTTTACCTCATCCCCAAAACTACCCTCACGATTGTAAAATTTTTTGGAAATTCTACAATGAGTTGTTCACTCCAAAATTTGGAGCACTCGTTTGAAAAATTCCAATACTTGTAATTTTGTTGGGTGAAGACTTGATAAAGGACTAGAGTTGTGATTGAATCCTATTATTTCGTAGTCATGTGATTATTGATCACTTGAATTTAATCCACCCAATTTTGATCTATCAAAATAGCTGGATCATTGGAATAATTTGCAATTCTATTCGAATAAAAAATTCAAAAAATACTGTCAAAATTGTGGATGCACCGAGAGAATTTATAAATAATTATAGTTCAACGCAACTAAAACTAATTACCGATTGAAATACGGTAGAAACTAAAAAAAATAGCTAAAAATGGTGGATGCGCCGGGTGAATGATTAGTTGATTAGATTACTAGATTTTTAGACTAAAATCGACTAAATTTCGTCTGCTAACTCCATAATTTGATAGTTCAGGGGTTAATTTCTACTTCATCACCAAAACTACCCTTACGATTCAACTAATTATTCAGTAAATTTCATGATAAGTTGTTCGCTCCAAAATTGGAAACACTCGTTTGAGAAATTTTAATATTGGTAATTTTGTTGGGTAAAGACTTGATGAGGGACTAGAATTGTATTTGAATTGTCTTATTTAGCAGACATGTGATTACTTGTAATTACTTGAATTAAATCCCCCTAATTTTGATTTATTAAAATAGCTGAACTTTTGAAGTAGTTTGTAATTTTATTTGAATAAAAAATTGAAGAAATACTGTGAAAATGGTGGATGCGCCACAATCATCCGATAATAATTGTAGTTTTTCGCAATTAGAATTAATTATCGAATTAAATACAACTAAAACTATTTATTTTAAAAAAAAAAGTTAGAATTGGTGGAGGCGCCGGGAGAATTATCGCTCTTATCACTCGAATATCAGTTTTAGGAAATTCATACGAAAAAAAAACGCCAACTTTTTTCTGAAATTTTAAATAACGAGTTTCAGAAAATTGATTGTAACAGAAAAATGGGAATTTTCAAAATGAGTAAGCTCGCAATTGACTTGAAGTTTATTGATAAGAAATTTGTAATTTTGGTTGATGATTTTGTTTTACTTGAAAAAAATATGTAAAATATTCTACAGAAAATTCTCAACTAATGATTTGAAGAACCGATAATCTGAAAAGCTTTCGACTCTCAGATTTCCAACAAGCCTTTCTCAATCGATTAACTTCAACATATTTTTGTTCATCTCCATTAGAGACCCGAAACCGGAAGTCGAAAATAAAACCGCAATTTTACCATCAACACAATATAAAAACATCACTGACAATAATAATCAGTTCCAGTTCTAACCTCGATAAACTTTAATTACAGTTTTTTTTTCGCATGTCAAATACGCTTGTCGTTATGTCTTGCTTGTTTTTGTTTTCGAGCCCAAACACAAAAATAAAATAAAACAAACGACTAATAATAGCCCCATTAGCATAAAAAGCACTATTTTAGTACAATTCGTGATTTATTGAGTGGTTTAATGTTGGGATTTGTGCGATTTTTTCTTCTCTAAATTTAAAGAGAAAAATCACCAATTCTTGAATTATTGTATATCGTAGATCTTAATTTGTGATTGATAATAAATGTCAGAATTCTAGTTGATATATTGTCGATGATAAGAACCGAATATCGATAATATTTCAAAGGTCTAAAGTTTGGAGTTGATGCCGCTAAAATTGGAACAATTATCGGCAATTAACGTAGAAAGAAGCTGGAATTGTTCCATTTATAGTAAAATTTTTCATCGAGCTTAGAAGCTATATGAAACGTGTAATTAAGCCGAATCGAATTACATTTGGAATATGCTACCGAGAAAAAAAAAAACAACAACAACAAAACAATAACGGTTTACAGTAAAATTTTAAAAGCTTCTTAAAATGTCTGGAGGCGTCGCCAACATCTAAGGCCATAACGTTTCATTATGTTAAGTGAGCCGTAAATGTAATGAAGAAACCATTCCCTATATACCAAATAATAAACCGTAATTACATTTACACAGACAATATGCGGAAATTTTGAATGAAGAAAACTCGCACAAATGTACAATTATCTGTTTTAATTCTGTTAGGGAATTATTTCCAGTGGTGTGTTTATTTAGATGAAAACGACTTTGTTCTTAGATCATTGAAAATTGTGAAATAGCCCAATTTTGTTCGGATGATAAGCAACATAAAAACAAGACGATTATTAAGCCGAAAATAATACGACTTAGACTGAGGGAAAATAGTGGAAATCTATTTGATTTCTCATGGAAAAAACAATGAACAACGAACAAAAACAAATGAAATCCCTTAGCTGTTGAATCTTTCCATTTATGTTGAATATTAAATGTTCAGTGAAGGAGTGATTTGATTTATAGCACGTTCCATATTTGATTCACGTCCCGTCTTTTTGTCACACCAATTGTGGATTCAATTCGCACTGGGG
>JAZBGZ010000444.1:34114-44955 GCA_037414795.1 Stenodera caucasica | reverse complement strand
TTCACATTGCCGGAAATCCACCCTCAACATATTCAATGTCATATCTTATTTCTTTCTGGGAAAACTCGAAAAATAAAACCCGCCAAAAAATTCGTATAGAAGATGACAACCATCACGACATATTTTCTATCTAGTAAAACGCTAGATCGGTTAATATATAGGGGGTTGAATAATATCAAACAAGAAGCGACATGCTCTTTCTGTATACATAGAGAGATAGACTGCTCTCTACTTTAGGATTAATATTTATCTCGGTAATTTGTCGTATATTCACAACCTGCCACTTTACGAAATTCCACTACCATCAATATGGATGTGCTCTGTAAAAAGCACCCCATCGACTCCATTTCCTAGCCGTCTCAAGATAAATGTAAAATAGGGTGGAATATACCGAGTGTGGATGGATTTTCGGATTCATCATATCAAAAACTAGAAAATATCACAAGATTGTGTTGATGTTTTATCATTTATTTTATCTGGAAATAGAGCAATTTCATCGGAAATAATTGTGATTTTCTAGTTAAAACTGATGATATCCATCCAGGACTATTGTAATATATTTAACAGAACTGGACAATACTCATTATCGATAATAATACATTACTAATTCGCGCTGACTAGTATAATGGACCTGTATATGTTCCATATATGGTTAATATTCTGTGAAATATTCCCAAACTGTTTTGTGTTAAATCACAAAACTGCTTGTGGTCCCGCTGGATTTATATCTATATCTATATCTATAATGATTATGTACAATAATTTGTACGTGTTCTACGTATGGATTTTGCGGAATACAAAATACATCCCCATATTCCGATAATAAATTGATTAGACTGTATCTGAATCAATTGCCAAAATTTTTGTCTCAACGCCTATATCGATAGTGTAGAATTTTGATGACGACAACATAAAGAAAATCAGTATCGAAATCCATCACAATACCCATTTATTATTCAATACACAGATACAACCCTAATTATAATTATCAACAACCCCAATTTCAATCACCGTCTGTGTGCGGCTTCATTACAATAATCCATCTCGAAAGTCGAAAATTTTCAAATATAACAGGACTTGATTAAGCAAATAAACCGAAATTCTAATCGACAAAAAAACATATCGAGACTAAAATAATTAAAATTTTTCACAATCGAATTGATAACTGATTGAAATACAATTGGGCGATCGATTATTTATTCGAATCAAAATATAAGTTGGAAAAATAATAACAACGGTTGATTTAATTTCATATATTCGAGGCCTTCTGTTATTATTATTATAAAATTGATTCTGTATGGAATTTATAAATTTACCCAATGTTATTATATGGAAGTCTAACAGGTAAGATCATCGAACACCTGTTTTTGAGTTCTAAAAAAAAATCCGGCCACCGGATACGAGGAAAACCATCCATTCCAAAAAATCTGAATCGACCCTTTTTTCGATGAGACAATTTCCGTTTCGACGAGGCGTAACGGTACATTTTCTTGTAGAATAATTTCTAATTACTAGCAATATTAAATTTTAATTAATATCCCTATTCTCACGATAGTCTAGTTTAAGTTCAACAACAACAAAATGGAGAAATAAAACAGACAGGACATCCCTTTATAATATATTGATGCGAAATCAATGTAACCAAACAGGTGCTTCCATATCCAATCTATACTAGATTTAATCAGTGCTTTGAGCAATAAAAAAATCAAAATCCAAAAAAAAACCTACGTTCTACCTAATTATAAAGCCATATGTATAGCGTATAAGTTAACGTATCTCGATTCTATCAATCTGTTCCAGACAAAAACAAACCAACTCAGGTAAAATCGCCTGAAAACAGGTGCAATTTTTTGCCCACATCACAAATAATTTCAACCGAAATTTCTCTAATCAACAAAATATACCGAAAAATATAATCAGTAACGTAGCCCAACTATTTATAATCTAGATAATTTGAATTTAAAGTCTCAGTTACGCCACTGGTAATTGGGGCAAATAACTTGTCGATTTTGTAAAAAAAAAAAAACGATAATCACAACGAAGATGATTGAAATGAAAATTGTGGCTAATTTCGGTTGATTTAATACCGAAAATTATCGATGAATCGCTTTCGTGATTTCGATAAATCAAAATTCCAATAAGTAGCGATTACGATAAGAAAAAAAATAAAAATTTAATAAGCAGTTGAATTGATAATTGGTGAGAAAATTAAATTTTTCCACTTTATTAATTAATCTAATTCCAATAATTATCTTCTATTTAACTACATATGAATTCTTATAATTACAATGGATTAATGTAATTTTTTCCCCAATTATTCGACCGAAAATAATCACGTCTCGATTGAATATCGGTGAGTTGTCCCTCATAATTCATCGACAACACGATTATCATTAAATAGTCCAAACTTATAATCATTCAAAATAAGACGATAAAAAAAAAAAAAATGGGAAGCATCTCTATTTTATTCTTCAATGCCGACATAATTATGGACAATCTCCGATATTCATCTCTGAACCCGAAACAGGAGGTGTTTCAATATTTTCGATATTAAAACCGAAATGAATTAGAGTAAATTTCGAATCGAACTCAATTCATTGTGATTGATTTTATAATTAAGATGTCTCTCGAGTTCGATTTCAATGTAGAGTTGTCTAATAAATAATCAGATCACATTCGTATAGAATAATTGGGAAATGCCAATAGCAAAACCGTTTCTAATTCTGGAAATCATTGGAAAAAATCTCCACGTACGATCGCCATGTCATGTTTTCCAAAAACAATACACAAGAATAAAACAACAAGAAAAAAAAAATTGAAAACAAGAAGGAAAACGACAAGAAGAACTTGGTTGGTAGAAGAAGTTCGGAGCAGTTTCAACGTTGAAAACTCAATTTGTAAGCATCACCACTCCGACAATTGTTTTCACTTGGTCGAACGTTATCACAAAATATATAACATTATATAGAGGATACATATACCTAATCCATTTTTTTATGTTATCAAAGTAATTTCGACAATATATAATGAAAGAGACCAATGGAGGCTTGTCATAAACTGAAACAAACAACATGTCAACATCAGATAGCTCTTAATAATAAAACAAAACAAACACAGAAAATTCGGTATTGTGGTAAATGTTGCCAATCGAAAATTTAATTAGGATATTATCATAGTTGGCCGAGCGTTTAATTGGAAAACAATCGCAATAATATATCTAAATAGTGATTCATGGATGGGTTTTTGCCAAATTTAAACTAGAAATTTTTATAAAAAAATACATATATTTAAACAATTTGTACATTTTACAATAAATTCTCATCGTTATCATCGAAATATCCCGAATCGGAGATATTACTATAATCGACAAGATCTTCATCTTCAATATCACTATAACCGTCATAACGTTCATCTTCAAAATACATCAATTCATCTTCTTCTCTATTCGTATTATTATTATTATTATCTTCTAATTGTAAGAACACCTGAGCTAATAAATTGAGATCCTCCATCCCATCCATTATAATATCTAGCTCTATTTCACGTACTAGTTCTTCTAACCATATCGCTTCGGCCATATTTCAAAATTTATAAAATTATTGTTAAATCAGCAACAGCAATTATAATAAATGACAAATAAACGAAATTTTCACGCCTTTATAGCAGTTTTGAAGCCCAAAAAATCGAGTAGAGGGGATGCCAAATATAGGGAAAGTTTTTGTAAAAAGATTTGGAAATTCTTAGAATTTCCAGGTAATTCGCAAAATTCTTGTATACTAACCGAAATTTTATCTAAAACTCCTTCTAAACCTATTCTATAGAATAATATTATTATAAAATAAGTCTTGGGTTAGCCCTTCAAGTTTTTTTTTGTCCAAGAAAATGATCGAAATATCGAACGATCAAACAATCCTTAAATATGCAGGTCTGTAACCAAACATATGTTAAACGGAAATTTAAGATCCACACAAAATATTAAATTTTTAGAAATATAGTAAAACTTGTCGTAACTTTCTCGAATGATAAGTATCTACCATATGTATATAGAAAAAAAAAGGGTCAAATTTTTTTCCCCTAAAGTCTAAAGCAAACATCAATTTTCAACTATCACATATAGTTTAAAATTGTCCTTTATTTGTTTTTGGCTGTCTCTTCTATTATTTGTGTTGAATATATATTCAGTTTATCTTGTATATATTACAAGCACAGGTCCCAATACTAATTCTCTTATATTTGAATGAAATCAACTATCTAGAGTTTTAGTTTAAAATTGCTTGAGCTCTGTATGTACAACAAGCTAAAAGGGTCTAGTCTCACCTGAATTGAGAACCGAACTACGTTTATTTATAAAGGATATACACAGAATAATATTCCTAGTAATAATTGTCCAATGTTTGTTAATTTAAATTACATTTTAATCTTTACATCTACAACTATCGGAAAAATAATAACAATAACTAAAATAATAGTTTTTTGTTGTACTTTGTTTTAATTCTATTAACGTCATTTGTTTTCCGTGTTTCAAAATGGCCGATCGAAAATTGTTTTGAAACTAAAATGTAATTCAATTAACTCTAATCTATTATTTTATTTCGAAAAGCCGTAAATATATTTCTATTGTTTTTTTTTCCTCTGCTTTTATCCAATCAAATAAAATGCAGCGTGCGTATCTTTTTTTCCTCGTAAATGCAAAATAATCCTTTTCAAATCCCGCATGCTATTAACAAAATCTGTAAATAAATGTATTCATTTTTTCGTATATTCGATATTTGTGAATTTTATCAGTATAAACGATTATAATCTATGTTGCTGTTGTTTTGTTCTTTTTTTTTTGTAATCTACCAAATATTTCTCCCCCATTTTGATCTGTATATTTGTTAGCTTAAAGTAAGGAATCCCTGGAGTGATTTGCAAAATGGAATTGGAAAAACATCATATGTTGTGAAGTAGCCTTGTTTATGATGTTCATATCATAATAAAAACAATTTGAAAGTATTTTATCAAAAAATTTTAACATATTTCAGTATGGAAATAGAGAAATATTGGTATTTGAGAATTCCGAAAAAAATTCATATACCTACAGCGATATTTTATTAGAAAAAAATATTCGTAAATATTATTTAGACTTCTCTAAATTGTTGTTCTTTTTTGATACTTTACTACTTCTTTTATCCTGTTTTTCATTTTTATTCTTATCCTCAGTTTCAGGTCCTTGTTTTCTTCTGCAATTTGAAAAACAAAACTCTTCTATTACGAACAGATCTTCGAAAAATAATTTTGATGTTAAAACACACACACACACACACACACAAGTAGTGTCAACGTATAACTTTTCACACATCGCAACAATCGAAACAATTCACAATCAGATACGTGAATTATGATTGTTTTTGGCAAGGAAAACAAACGAACAATGCTCTCGAATTTAGGATTAATTGATGAAAGACTCACCGTCTACGTGCAGCTTTAAATTTTTCATATTTCGGTCTTGTATCGATATCATCACGTTGTGGGGCTGAATTCATTAATTTCTTTCTAGCTGTTTTCGATCGTTTCTTCATCGTCAACATATATTCAGGTATTTCACCGCCTGTATCTTTCACAATATGTGCTATACTGGTGAAAAAAAAAAGAAGAGACAATAATCATATAAATTCTCGATTATTTCGATTTGTACCTTCTCAAATTAATTTGATCTTCAACTGTGAAAAATGTGATAGCTTTTCCACGTCGTCCAGCTCTACCTGCTCTACCGATACGATGAACATATGATATAGCCGATGGTGGAAAATCATAATTAATTACTAAATTAACACCTTTAAAATCTATACCACGTGCCATTAATTCTGTACATATTAAAACCCAAATTTTCCCTTCACGAAAACTTCTAACTGTATTATCTCTCTATAATTATCATAAAAATTAATTATTTATTTATATCGAATTGATAAGTCGAATAATACTTGTAATTGTGTACGATCAGCATGGATAGCATCAACATTAATACCATCATAAATTAATTCATGGAATAATTGTTGGGCACGATCTTTACTTTGTACAAACACTAAAACTGGTGGTTGAACACCTTTTCTAATCAAATCACGAAATGCTAATAATTTGCCAGATTCATCACCAACAAATAATAATTCCTGATCAACAGAATCTGTTGCTGCATTTCTACAGAATAACAACAAATTAATAAATGAATTGAATAGAGAAATTTTTTCAATACTTTCGCCCAATTGTAACTCTAATCAATTTCTTCATATTATGGACACACCATTTGGCCACAATTGGAGTATTTGTCGCACTGAACATCGCTATTTTCTTATTTTGATTCGAACATGCAGCTAAAATTTGATCTAATTGTTCACGAAAACCTCGAACACCGCCCTCGAAAAATTTATCAGCTTCATCCACAATAAGCCATTCAACACTTATAAAAATAATTGTTATTAAAAACAACGCATTTATATTAATCAACTCACTTCGATAAAGAAATCGCTGGTGGATCTTGTTTTAATAAGAAACATAATCGATTAGGAGTTGTTATCAAAATATCTGAAACATTTTCAACGTTATTCCCATAAAATTGAAAAAAAAATCGGCGATTACCGTATTTTTTCGAACTTTTAGGCCCATACATTGTTAAAGCTTTGCCAATTTTACTGATTATATGTATTTTAAATCCTCTTCCATCGGCTAATCGGGCACATTCGCGAAATGTTTGTTTCGCTAATTCTCTAGTTGGACAAATAATTAAAGCACGAAATCCCGATTTTTGTGGTTGTTTCAAATGTTGTATTATCGGTACAAGAAATGCAGCAGTTTTTCCTGAACCAGTTGGGGCGCAAGCTAATAAATTTCGACCCTGACAGAAAATATTTGTATATTATAGAAAATAATGATGGAATAATTCATTCTATACCTCTAACATTGCTGGTACTGCTTGTTTTTGTACAAGTGTAGGTTCAATATAGCCACAATTCCTCAAATTATCTTTTATGTCTTGATCAATAGCGAATTCGTCGAAAGTTTTAGATGGTTCTGGAATTTTTGTACCCACTGCATTTATTTTATTTATATTTCTATAATGGTTTATCTAGAATTGAGAGACTATAGAATTTGATTTTGATTATTATAAAATAATGTATACTTCTTGTGTTTTGAGTAATTTTTGTTTTCTTTCTTCATACTGTGGATCAGAATTTTTACGTTTCTTGTTTTTACGTTCATTAGTAGAATTCAAGGTACTTAATAACGTGATTGAATTATCAGATTTTTCTTTTTTGATTTCGACAGCTACTTCATTGAGTGTGGATTTTTTTTCTTTCGTTTGATTAGAAACATCACTATTCATGGAAATTTCCCGGTTTTTCTAAAAAAGTGAGGTTAGAGTTTGTACGGATTAATAATCATAAAATGCAAATTACATTTTTCGAAGCTTTTCGTTTAGAAAATGTTACTCCTTGAGTAATTTTCTTGAAAATATCGTAAGCATCCATTGCTAATTATCTCACATGCATTTATTTTTGATGAATTGAAGAGCAATTTTCTTCGAGGTTATGTAACTTTACCACTGTCTCAGAATATAACACGGATAATAATTTACTAGTAATAATCACAAATAATGCGGAATTATCTCAAGTTAATTCAATTCTCCAAGAATTCATGAGAAATTTGTATTTAAATATGATAAAACATGTTTTAGGAATAAAATACGAACACTTTTAACATGGTACGCTAGCGCAATCTATCGGGTAGAATTGGAATAAAATGAAGCTTTTGATGCCTGTCTTTATTTATCTTTGTTTCCATCTCTTTTTTTGAGCGGAATATCTAGGGAGATTTGTTTATACAGTGTTGGTATCTCAAAAAAAACTCAAAGAAATTAGAATTAACTAGAACTAGAATGCTAAGAAGTTGATGACCTTGTCACCCTCCTAAGCGCGGCCCTTTTGGTATCGGCCCTAACAACTATAAAAAATTAAAATAAATTAATATAAAGAGATTGAGTTCGAAAAAAAATAAGTTAGACTTTCAATCTTTCGTCGTGATCCTGGTTGAATGATTATAAAATTATTGTGTGCTTCTTTCCACACTACCCTAAAGGTAAAGCACCGAGTGCGTTTTTTTATAGTGGTATCCCCTATAGGCCTACTCCACTTTAATACCACCACCGTTAATAGTGCACTATTAAATTAACTAACTACCCAACATTAACCCTTAACGTTTAAATTTTCGATGTCGACCCGTCAATGTCTCGGAACAAACTGATTGTTAAACTCGCAACAGAAAAATCCTTACATAACTTTAGATTCCGGTTTATCGGCCAAAAAACGGAACTGTCACGCCCCTAACTATACAGGATGTGGCTGTCGGCCAAAAATTAATAGATATTGATCCCCGATTGCATCCCTCTCAGGAGAAATTGAAGGCTGAAAATATTTCTAATGATTTTTGCATGGACGATTTACATAATAAATATTTTTCCCGTCAATGTAAGATCAAAATATCTACCAAGTTCTGGTTCTGGTCAGTGACTTAGAGCTCATTCTGCATAAGGTACATTAGAACAGTTACGCCCCCAACTGTTATATAAATCCCAATATACGAAATACAATGTTTTTCAAAAATAATTAATTGAAAAATTGAAATATATTTTATGAAAATTATTACAATATTTTATTATTATTCCAAATTAATTAGTGCTAGCCTCAATTAATTTGAATACGATTCTGGCGGCCTGATTATGCCATATAAAATAACTACTGTACAAAACAGCTACCTACTCGTCATTTGTTTTTATGATCTCATTATCAATTTGCTGTTAATTATAATATTAATTTTGGAGACTAAATTAGTAAATTTGATAAAATTGAATAATAATTACTTTTTTGAAATTTTTATTTTATTTATTTCACATAAAAGTCATGCCATCTGTCGTCAATAAAACAAACTAGTAATATTCCCCCATGGAAAAAATTTGAAATATAACCTCACATTTTCTCTAATGTTTTCACGTGAAGTTTTCAAATTTATTTAGTGAATTTAGTGAAAATGTCGACAGCAACAATAAAGGGCAACATTTTGTGCTATAAGGGCTCAAATTTTCTACGCCAACGTTTGGTTTTATCAGTATTAAGTGGACGTCCGGTTCGTATTAGTTCAATACGTGCTTTAGATGATGAGCCGGGCTTAAAAGAGTTTGAAATCAGTTTAATACGTTTATTAGATAAAATCACAAATGGTACAATAATTGAATTGAATGAAACTGGCACATCTTTGTATTTTCAACCCGGTTTACTATATGGAGGAGTGATTGAGCATGATTGCTCGCCACAGAGAGGAATCGGTGAGATTCTCGAATATCTCAAATTAATTCGAATATTAATCAAATCTATTTCAGGGTATTATTTGGAAAGTATAGTAATGTTGGGTGTTTTCTGTAAACAACCATTGAATGTAACTTTACGTGGTGTTACTAATAATAATATCGATCCATCTGTCGATTTGATCAAATCATCAACATTTTGCACATTGAAAAAGTTCATCTTGGACACCGAAGGTTTAGAATTGAAGATTTTAAAACGTGGAATGCCCCCTTTAGGTGGTGGTGAAGTCGTATTTAAATGTCCACTATGTAAAACTTTACGTCCAATTCAATTAAATGATTCCGGTATGGTGAAACGCATAAGAGGTGTAGCGTACGCTTTACGTGTATCACCAGCTATTTCAAATCGTATGGTCGATACAGCTAAAGGAGTAATGTTGAATTTCCTACCGGACGTTTATATTAATACGGATCAACGTCAAGGTAAACAATCAGGAAAGAGTCCCGGATTTGGGATACATCTAGAAGCGGAAACAACGAACGGTGTCATTTATTCGGCCGAACAAGTAATTTTTCACTTATATTAAAACTGTATAATTGATCGATTTAAATTTGAAGGTTTCAAATGATGTTTCGAATGGTGAGGAGCCTTCAATACCTGAAGATATCGGTACAGCAGCCGCTCAACGATTATTATACGAAATCTATTCGGGGGGCATGTGCAATTCAACGTGTCAAGCATTAGCGATATTGTGTATGGCTTTAGGACAACAAGACGTTTCGAAAATCGTTATTGGTCCATTATCAGACTATGCTATTGGTTTTTTGAGACATTTAAAAGAATTTTTCGGTGTAACATTCAAATTAGAATTTTATGAACCTGAAGATGATCAAGACGCCGGTTCTGGATCACGTAAGGTTCAATTAACATGTTTAGGAATCGGTTATAAAAACATCAACAAGAGAACATTATAAATTTATTAGTAATTTTGTACAAAATAGTTAAAAAAATTATAATGAAGAAATGGCGCGTTATTTTAAATATATTTGAATTGGTTTTTAATTAATCTACAATTTCAGTCATTTAAAATTTCGCATTTTATGACTGGCCTCAAATTATCCTTTTTTTATGTTTTATTCATCACAATCTAAACCAACAGACCAATTACAAATACCTCCAATTGGGTCGAAACTCAAATTTTTCGGACATGTATATTCCCATCCTAAAACTTTACCATTTTCCATTTTAGCACAAGATATGAATTTTTTACACGAGATCGGATGTGGAAAATTGCCTTGATCCAAACACTCAATTATACCGTTACTGTGGATCAAAACTTTACTATGTTCGGGAATTTGCCGGATAATACTCGCCGATTGATCATCATAATAATCATAAATTGTTGGATTGATTCTCTCGAAAACTTGCGGCTGAAATAGAATTTTTCTTGTTGAAATTTTCGGCGGTATAGTCGTGGAAATAATCAATTTCCTTGTGGTTGATGGT
>JAZBGZ010000444.1:16462-31125 GCA_037414795.1 Stenodera caucasica | reverse complement strand
ATCGATTTCTAATTGTTGTAGACGTTGGCGCTTGTGTTGTTAATTTTGGTCGCCGGAAAATTGGACGATTTTTTTGTTTTTGGAAAATTGGATTTATATATGGTTTAGCTGTTGTTGTAGTTGTTGTTTCAGTGATATCTTGATTATCTACCAAAATTTCTGTAGAATTTTCATTTTCCTCTATTGTTGGTAATGCAGTTGTTGTTAATAACTCATCTTCAGTAGTTACCTCATCGTTTGTAAATTTTTCAGTAGTTGAAGATACATTGAAATTAGTTGTACTTTCTGTTTTATTATCTGAATCTTCTGAATCGATTATTTCTTCAGTTACGTTTTCGTCAAAATATTTTTCTGTAGTTTCTGTAACTTTTGGCGTAGTTGTACTTCTACTAATCGTACTATATTTCGATCTGTCAATCGATATTTCAGTTGTTGAACTTATCGGTGACTGAAATCTGGATTTTGATCGATTTAGAATTATATTCTTTTGATCTTTTTCCAGAACATTATATCTAGATTGTATCAATTTTTTCTCCTGATCACTCTCAGTTGCTTCCGCCTCACCAAGTTGGTCTTTAAGCGGTCGAATTTCCTTTATTGGTCTCAATCGTCGAATGATTTTCCTTCGGCGACCAAGAGTGACTGTTGGCTCAGTTGTTGTTGTTGTTGTTGTTACAGAAGAAGGTTCAGTTGGTTTCAATTTTCTTATAATTTTCCTTGTCCGGATCACAATACTCGGCTCAGTTATTGGTCTAATTTTAATATCATCTTCATTTTTCGATTTGAGTCCTTTCGAATTTTTACCAAATTTCTCATCATTTATACCGATAATATTACCATTATTAACATCATTACTTTCACGAATATTCGATTCTGATAGTTTAAAATTTTCACCATCTTCATTAATATCTTCATCTGAACTATCAATATCAATATCGTTTGTTGTTTCACTTTCATTATCAATATGTGGAATTGTTGTTATTATTACAGGTTTAGTTGTTGTTTCTGTTGTTGTTGATGGTATTGTTGAAGTTCTCGTTAAACGTCTTCTATTACCGAGATAAAAACTACTAGATTTTCGTAGATCTTCATCATTTTTTATTGACGATTCGGTAGTGGAAATCGGTCTTAATCTTCGAATAATTTTACGATTTCTCAAAATACTTTTAGGAGTTGCCGTTGTTGTCGTTGATTCTGTACTGGAAGTTGTACGTGAAAATCCTCGTATTCTTTGCGTACTCCGCAAATCCGTACTTGAATTGATTTGGTCCTCAATCAATTTCGGCAAAATTCGTCGACTTTTACCAAATTGATTATTTTCAATTTGTTTTCTCGCTAACGGTAAAGTTCTCGAGCTCGTTTTCAAACTTTCTTCCACTTTTTCCGTTGTTGTTGTTGTTGTTGTTGTTGTAGGTCTTATTCGCCTGCTTCTAAAACCAGGCGATCGATTCAACTCCCTCACAACACCAATATCGACAGCTGTCAACGATGATAAATCTGCAATTTCTGACGGTCGATAAGTCCGATTCAAGTCATATTCATCATAATTTGGCTCTGTTGTTGAAGGTGATGCGGTGAATCTTTTTCTAGATCGTTGGATTATTGGCCGTAATGTTGTTGTTGTTGTTGCTATTGTTGTTGGTGTTGTTAGTCTAAATCTCGGCCGTGTTGTGCTAATTGTGCTGGTCTCTTTTTGCCTTATTGGCTTTCTATAATTATTTTCACTCACCTTTGTAACCCGAGTTGTTTCAGTGATTGGTTTTAATGATGATGATGGTGATAATGATGGAGTAGGTGTTGATGATAATGATGATGATAATGAGAATGGGCGTGGTTGAGATAATAATGGAGTTGTCAATGATGATGATGATGATGTTACATTAGCATTTAATTCAATTGAATCAACATCAGAAACTGTGGTTATAACAACTGGATTTTCAGTTTCAGTTTGGACTTCATTTCCAGAAATTAGTGTTGTTGATTCTTGTCTAAATAGGAACAAAATTGTTTATAAAAATTTTGATATTGTTGAAACAGAAACTCACTTTTCCGTTGAGATATCGTTCGTTACAAATTCCGTAGTTGAGCTTCGACGAATTGTTTGATATCTACGAAAAAAATCTATATTTAACAAAAAAAATTGTAAATTTCATTAGAGTTATACTTGGAATTCTCCTCTTTTGGCGGGATAGTTGTTCCTCTTCTCCTAGACCTGATGTGAGAAATTGGATGAAATAAATCACCAAAACTTTGAGATAATTATGGACTTACTTATTTGGTTCGGTTGTGTTTAAATCTGGATCATCTGAAGAATTTTCAGGACTTTCGGTTGTGCTACTTCTCCGAATTATAGAATATCTGGAATTCAAATTGTTTAAATATTTGATAATTAGAAAAATTATAGATTACTTTGTTGTTGTTGTTGTTGTTGGGGCTTCTTCAGTTGTTGAAGGTCTTGTTCGCCGAATATTGACATATTGTGGAGTTGATGGCCTCTTTCTCGAATTCCCATCAACTTCATCTTCATCCTCATCTTCATCTTCAGTTTCTCCCAAAATTTTATTTCTCGAAAATCTATTAGATTCGAATTAAATCGATAAATTTGAATAATTATTTGAAGTCTTACTTGAGCTCGGATTCTTCAGTAGTTGAAGTGACTCGTCCTCGTCTTATATTCACATATTCTGGAAATTTTGTTTTCTTAGTTGTATCATCTACATTAACGTCATCATCATCATCATCATCATCATCGTCATCATTATCTTCAGTTTTCGTTGGTCTTTGTCGTGTAATTGTGGTATATGTTAATTTATTTATTTGCTTCTTTTCCGGTTTATCTGAATTCGTTTCATCTAATCCGGCATTTTGTGGTCCACGACTATTTCTATTAATCAGATTATATCTTGTATTAATTTTATTTTTGGCCGCATTATTCAAAACACGTTCCACAAGACTTTTACTGATCGTAGATGGCGTCGTTGTATCCGAATTTGTCACAGAAACACTACCATTTTCATGTATTCTCAATTGTTTTTCCAATTGTTCGATACCGCCAGCCTTTTTGATTAGATCAAGTAAATCTTTTATCACTCTAGGATCTTCTGAATCATTATCCTGATCTAGTTCATCTTCATATTCATATTCATCATCAAAACTAGCTTCTGTTGTTGTTGTTGTTGTTCGTGTTGTTGATGGTCTGATAGATTGTCGTGTTGTTTTCGGTGTAGGTTTCTCAGTTGTTGTTGTTGTTGTTGTTGATTTTGTTAATTTTTTATTGCACAAAACGTTTTGTGTGTAATCACAAGAATCGGCGGCTTTATTGAAATATAATCCAGCAGGACATGTGAATTGATGTGCTATTATTCCAAATTCACCAGGTCCACTCAAACACCAATAATATTTTTTACAATCTTTCGGATGCGGATAGAAACCCTCATCTTCACATTTAAAACTGCCACCCTGATCGGGAGTTGAAGGTGGTGCCGGAGTTGTATAGCTTGGAGTTACCACTTCTAGACTACTATAAATTTTACCGTCTGTTGTTGTGGTAATTCGGGACTCTTTTCGCGCCTTTATCCTCGAATTTGATGATTTAATTCTAGTGATTTATCGATTGTTATTGTGATTATTGTGGAAATTTCGGGGACTTACCGGTTTCTTCTGCGTGGTGTTGTGACTTCTTTCTTTTCAGTTTCCGTATCGACCGGTTTTCTATTGGAAGGTCTAGTTCTGGTTTTCGATTTGATTGGTTTAGCGGTTGGTTGGACTGAATTTTCGTCAGTTAATCTAAATTTTTATATTTAATTAATAATTAAAATTGGGATAATTTGGGGAATTTTACCCATAAGCTGAGATTAAGGCTTCTTTGGCAGCTTCAATAATCGGATACGGTTTCCCATGGCAATTTCCACGAAAATCATCATTATCAATCGACCAAAACATAATACCACCTAAATTATTTTCGGCCACATATTCAGCTTTCTTGCGCGCTATCTCATCATCATCATAACCAACCCATTGGTTGTTTTTATAGGCGTATGGACCCATTGCATTCGGATTGGGCTCGACGACTTCCCAATCTTGATCTTTGATATTTTCGCAAATTTCATAGTAGGCTAGATAGCCGTTTTCGCGGGTCGCTTCGCCCATATCGCCGGGACCATCAGCTGGGGCGCCCAGTTCAGAGGCGTCCGGATTGAACAGCGTGTAAGATCGACCGTATGTCGGTATGCCCAACACGAGTTTATTCGGATCGGCGCCTAATTTCAAATAATGTTTAATCGTATAATCCTAGAAGAATTATTGTTATAATTGTGTTGAATTTTTGAAGATTTATTATTACAATATTGAGCTCGCCGTCGTAATTATATTCGGAATCTTCTTCCAACGAATAGAGCGGAGCATGGTGATTGACGGCCGGCTCAAAAGCCGAATGATAATCATAACTTAAAATATTCATCCAGTCCAGATATTTCGTCAATTTCGGCACATCGTAGCCTTTATTGATGTATTCGATACCGGCCGGTACGGCCATCGTCAACAATAAACGGCTACGTCCGGTTTTAGCGGATTCCCGTTCGAATTCCTCCCGTAATTCTTTGACTAATTGCGCGTAATTGTCCCGATCGTGCGCCTTACCGCCATCACGAAAACTCGGATATTCCCAATCCAGATCTAATCCATCGAAATGGTTTTGTCGCAGGAATTTTATGGTGTTTTTGATCAATTCTTTGCGACGTTCCGGATTAGCCACCATTGGTGAGAAACGCGATGAGCCTTCATTCCAACCGCCGATGGCCAATAGGGTTTTTAGGTTTTTATTGTAGGTCTTTAGGCCGGTGAATTTCGCATAGCCACCTTGAAATAATGCAAAATTCTCTCAGATTATTAATTCGAAAAATTGTAATAGGAGCGGTTTCTTGTTATGTAATTAGTAATTAGTAATTAGTAATTAGGCGATTTCCTTGTTTGAATTATTCAAATTGATTCGTAATCTGAGATGTTCGTGAAAATTTTCGAAATTCCGTCAACTTTCTCTCTAAATTGAGATTATTTAAACAACATGTCGTATTGGGTTTCCTTACATAAAAAAATGAAATCACCATCTATTGTTCCATTAGGAAAAGATAATAATTTGCATAATCCTTCAGATTCGATCACTAGTCCAATGCCAGATTTATTACACCCACGAAATTTACATTTGAATAAAACAATTGTAGTGTAATTGCTCACCTTTTTCGATATCTTGATATTTATCGAACGGTTTCAACGTATTCTCCTTTGTAAAACCGCCAAATGCGTAAATTAGATGCGTACATAAATACGGATTGATGTTTTGCGGGCTAAATTTCGCCGATCCCGGCCTATAAATCGACCAATTCGTATAATAACAAACGACACGAATCTCCTTGGCATCTAAAACAGGGACAAAAACGATTAAAAAAAATTTTTTTTCTAATATCATTCAATCTGTTTTAGGGTGTGCCGCCCCGACTGGAGGGCCTTGAAACTGGTCGATAATCGATTAAAATTGTAGTAATTAATTGGAACTCACTTGTTATGTGTAAATAAAGTAGAAAATTGATGGTGAAGAGGCCCAACCAACGACAGGCGTCCGCCTGAAATAACCAGATAATCATCTAAATTACAAAAATATTTTTGATTGTTGTTAATTGTGAGAATTTCGGAAAATCCTTCACTTGAATAGATTGGGAATTTTTCTAGTTCGATAATAATCCTTTTGAGAATAAGGGCCCAAGGCTGTTCGAACAATACGATTAACAAACAATATGGAATTAACACTCCGGAACAGATCGTCGTTTCCTATTTCATTTTACAATAAACTCCAAAACAATAATAATAATAGTTCTACTTTTATGGATGAGAATAATTCAGAAAATTGTGACATAATTGCTGTTTGTTACGTTAAAAACGAATTAAGAGTAGAAAGAGACTCGATTTTAAACAGTCTTGTGGAATCTGTTTCGCAATTAAGACTTTGTTGGCTTCAAAGACTAATAGAAAGTATAATAAGAATATTAATTTGATTATTAATAGATGGAAATTCATCAGAAAAGACCCTTTCTTTTCCATTATTCATTGTTATTCATCGATTCACACACAATTCCTATTGTTGTTAAATTTTCGTCCAATAATCGATTCCGAATCAGAATACAGTTTTTCTTCAACAATTAATTAATTCAGTCGGTGGAAAATGGACGTGATTTCCTTCAAGACTTCCTGTTCCATTTCGAAAACCACCGTTGTGTAGTAATTAAAATTTATTTGTAATAATCAGAATAACGTTAATTTAACCGTGACCTTTTAATTTTTTTTTAAATTATAAAAAAATTATTGCCGAATTATCGTTATCAACAACTGATAATTGTATTGATTTGGGTATAATTTGATTAAGTGAAAGTGGTGAAATTTCACAAAAACTTTCACTGAACGACTACTATATATGTTTGTAAATAAATAAACAGAAACAAAATAATAAATGGCCGATGGTCATTAGCTGAAATGACAATTTTTCATTAACGTTATACAAGACACACCTGTTTGGGACATTTTATTGTTATAACGTAAAGTTAATGATGATAGAAACTGAAAGTGGTATTTTCGTTAAGAACAAGTTCACCTTCGATTTATAGAAATAAATGCATTCCAATCGTTATTGAGCTATAAATAAAAATTTTCGGAATTAGAGCTGGTTCATGGGTCGCCAGATAGTAAATTATAGTAATAATAAATTTTTTTTTTGGAAAATTGCATACGTTAAATGTTATTTGTAGCACTTGTTCTGAAACGAAAGGAAATGCCGTTAAATATTAAACACCTCTTACGTAGATCTAGCACGCTCTGTGAGTATTTCGCAATTCAATTATTCAATTTATTTTATATAGAAAGGGAGAGTTTTGTTCTAATCAATCTCTATTTTTTTCTAGAATCGGCCATAGAAGATCATCCGGCTTTTAATAAACAATTTCAACACACAAATCGTGACGTTTATCGGTGGTGAACTTTTCGAAGAAGCTCCACAAATCGAGATTGAACGGTGCAAAAGCAGGAATTTTCGTTTTTTCTCATTTTCAATTTTACTGAATCTCGATCATTGCAAGTTCTGTGGAAAATAGTCTATAAGAGAAAATTGATTATCATTTGATTTGGAAAATTCTCGAGACAAAGGTCCTTTCCGAATAACAAAGTTGTTATTCTCCGAACATGGAATAACAATTGGAAACGTTATAAAGTTGATTGTGATGACTTTGTTGTTTTGGCAATTTCTCGCGATGACTCATATCGAATTCCAAACGGGCCTTTGAGGTTCATTGTAGCCACTTCTGTAAAAGGTGATAACCGCCTAATTGAAATTCAAGTTCACAATAACATCATCTATAATTACAAATTACAATAATTTTCGATGCCCACACATCATCGAAAATCCACAATTATTCCGACTTAGAACAGCCCACAAAATGATTGTAATTTTCTAGAAATGAAATAGAAACCTCAACAAGGAACTGGACTTCTTTTAGAGAAATTTGTTGAATTTTTAAACACAATTAATTAGATTATTCTCGATTATATAAATATTGCATGATTGGTATTTTTGTACCTAGATTTTAAAATTCAGACAATTGGGATAATTTTGTAATATTGATATGTTCATAATCAGCAACAATTCACTTTCTCTATCGTTGCTAATATCAGGCGGAATTCTTGAAATTTTTCTATATTGATTTTAATAGAGAAACAACTATCAATAATCGAAAAAAGAGAGAGTCATAATTTCGTAATTTGTCTTCAATTAATTGAAATATTGTGAAGAAGATGAATTTATGCAGGTGCCAAAATCCACGGTTTCACATCATTAAAATTTGATTAATAAGAGAAATTATTAGATATTTGCATACAATAATAATCGTTTTATTCTACAACAAGGTTGATTCTTTGATTAAAATTTCCGGTTAATATGAGACGTGTATCCTTTATTTTATGATTTCTGCGATTGGGAAAGTCGTGCCAATTTGCAAGGACTGAAGGATATAATTAGCCAGCATTCACCATGTCATAATCGAGCTTAATATTGAGCACGGCCTCATTATCGATCGATCAATAAACGGCTGTTTATCGAAATAAGACTGCGATCCAGAATCGAAAAACTCACCGACATTCTGCTTTCTAGTTATCGATTCATTAAAATCACCAAAAAAAATCGAAATTTCTCCAAAACAACAATCAAAAATCACACATATCACACTTGGCGGATGTCTCAATGGAATCACTTCAATAGGAGCGAAAATTCCGGGCACGTACGATAAATGGTCACTGAATTCGAAATTGATACATTCACCTATCGAAAAAAATTTCAATGCACCCACACAATTCGACTTACTACAATCGACTATTTGTTTGGAGATACCCAAGACTACCCAAATGGGTTGGGTGAGGTGAAAGGTAAAAATTCAAGCAGCAGGGGAAATATTGGAAGGATCTCGTTTTGTGATGTTTTTCTTCGAATATTTGTTCGGAAATTGCGAAAATCTCATCGATAAAAAATTAATATTTATTCAACTGTTTTCACCAATAAGAAATTTTCGAGTCTAGACTCGAATAAAGCATCGAATGCCGGACTTTTAAACGATCATAATCGAATATTGAGGACATAAAATAAAATTAAATAAAACAGAGTTCTATAGCAATAAATGCCAAGGTTGTGAAGAAGCTTACTCGAAATGAATAACACTGAAGACATTTTAATGAGGAATTAATGTGGAATTCATGCATATTAAAGCTGTTTTTGTACAATATTCTCAAAGCAGTATTTTTTTACCCATTTCTATAATTATCATTTATACATCTATAAATAAGCCTTGACCTTTTAACCTGTCGTCCCCAATTATGAATAATTTATGGAAACCCAAAATCCTTCAATTTCATCAACTAGATGACAGAGGAATTTTCCAACAATTTTCAAATTCGAAAAACCCGCTCTTTGGCGCAAAGTTTCACAAATTCACCAACAGTATCTTGAGAAAAAACTAAACTTCCCTACTAATCTGGATCGAATATCACTACTCAAATAATCATAATCTAGAATTAAACGCAAATTAAATAAAATTTATTGCAATTAGGCTATTGTATTACTTATCAATAGATGGAATAATTAAGAGTTTGAAGAATATTATTGGAGCTATAATTAGCTGTTTTCTGTCAAATGTCAAGGTTATGGCAGCTGTCAATTTTATCATAGGTTAATAGTTTACAATAATTTCCAAGTAATTTACGAATTAAAAAAGCATTGTTTTGTATTTATAATTTATCAGTGATATTTTATTAGATGCTCAATTTAATTAATGAATTTCGCCAATTCCAATCAAAATAATGTTATTAAATAGTAAGAAGAGATTGTAACGAAAAAAAAAGAATCAGGCCAACGCTGCTCCATATTTTCTATAAAAAATTTTTATATTGAAACAATTATAACAGATAGCGAAAGAGGTAACTGAATTATTTTGATTTATTTATATTTCCGTTTCTCGAATTGTTCTTATCAGTTGAATTCTATTATTGTCGGCCGGATCTAATTCGTGATGTTGATGTTGATTGTTGAAGTACGTTCTTTTTTTTTTGTTTTTTTTTCATTATTATTATTTTTATACTTGGGCCAAATTGTGAAAAATTCAAAACATACGGTCTTTGTTATTTCTATTATTTTCAATTTCATTTATAAATGTGTTAAACAAATCTTATTTATAACTATGCACTTATTTGATGTTTGAATAGATGAAAAACGGGAACAGTCTGGAATTGTTCCTGGCAATTTTATTTGTTTTATTCAAATTTCAATTGTTGTTGGTAGTTGATTATCAATTATTTTTCTTTCACAAATGGGGAAAGTGAGGTATGTTCTTTTAATTGTTTGCTAATAATTTTTGATTGATTTATCAATTAATTCATCTATCAATAAAATTTGATGTAATTATGTATTTTAGATAAGATAATTGTTTGATATTGCAAAATTTCTGCATATTTCTGATGATATTCATTAGTTTTATTAAATTCTACTGTTTAGATAACCTTCTAATTCCACGCTTATATCACGTTATTGTTGGTATTTTATCGAACAAAATACCTATTCACTTTCCATCACCACAATCAATTTATCAGATTATAATTTACCAAAAATAGATTTATATTTTTTCGGGTCTCATTCATTTATTTATGTTGATAATAAAAACATGAATGAACGAATGAAAAACAAAGTTATTTGTTGCTATTCAAATAACAACACTAATAATTCATTGAATCGTTGTAATTCTTCTAGTTTGGATCGTGAACGAATTAGTACAATGTTTGGTGTATTTAATGGTGCATTTTCATCATCATCTGGTTCTGGTTATATACCAGAAATGGAACAAATCATTAGTCAATTAGAACGTGGTACATTAGTAACAAAATTTTCATTACGTAAAAAAGCTGAACACAAAACATTAGCTATAAGACGTGAAACGAGACAAATTATATGGACACGTACAATTACAAATAGTAGTAATAATAATAATAGTAATAATTATAACAATAATAATAACAAATGTTTAAATGATGGTGCTATTGATTTAAGGAAAATTAAAGAGATACGTTTAGGTAAAAATTCAAAAGATTTCGAAAAATGGGCTGATGATGCCAAGAAATATGAAAATTTAAAATGTTTTGTTGTTTATTATGGATCTGAATTCAATTTGCGAGTCTTAAGTGTTGCTGGTAAGTTGAAATAAATTCCATGTTAACAAAGAACTATCTATTTTTATTATTTAACGGAAATTAATAGATTCGACTTCCGGGTATTGTGGATTTGAGCAAATTACTGATAAATAATTGAAATGAATTGGAATAATTCGAAAAAATCTAATTCTATTGCAATATTGCAAAAATGTGCGGTTGATTCAGTGGTCGAGATATATCAAATTAAAGTGAAAATTATTCCAATTCTGACAAATTATACCAAGAATTGAGAATCAACCATATTTGCTATTTTTCAAAAAAAACTATTTCCTACAATTTATCGATTTTGTAATATCTTTTTATCTGAATCATTAGAAGAAAATCACGCAATTTTCCCATTTGTTTCAATTACTCCCAAAAATGAAGATTAAATAATGATTTTCTCTTTAAATTAGAAAATGTCGGTTTTTTATGATGAATTTTTCTTCCACAGCCCTCTCCGAGAAAGAATGCGAGCTATGGGTGAAAGGCTTACGATATTTGGTAAAAGACACGATAAACGCCCCTTATCCTCTTCAAATACAAGTATGGCTCCGTCGTGAATTTTACGCAATGGAAAATCCATCCGGAAAGTAATTATAATCAATAATTTCCTTAACTAATACAAATAATCCATTTGTTTTTAGAATAAATATAAAAGATCTGAAGGCATTTTTGCCACGTATCAATTATAAAATACCAACAAGTAAATTACGTGAACTATTCAATGAAGTTGATACAAGAAAAAGTAATGAAATTGGTTTCGATGATTTCACATTATTGTATCAAAAAATTATTTTCGATGAAAATGTAAATATTTGGAAGGAAAAAAAAGTTCTTGTTTACATTTAAACTATTATAATTTTAGAGTATAGAAGATGTGTTCGATAAAATTTCGTTATATTCGTCAAATAGAAAGACTGTAACATTACAAGAAATGCAAAATTTTCTAATTAATGAACAAATTGAAGAATTAGGAAATGATGACAGATCTGTGTCACGATTTATCTGTGATTTTCTCAAGGTATAAATTCGATTTTTTTTCAATTATTTTATTATATTTTCGATAATTGATAGGATCCTCAACGGGAAGTACAAGAACCTCATTTTATAATAGCCGAATTTTTAGATTATTTATTTTCGAAACAGAATGATTTATGGGATCCTTCTAAAGACATTGTCTATCAAGAGATGTCAAGGCCGTTATCGCATTATTGGATAGCTTCATCTCACAATACGTATGTCGTTATTTTATTAATATTGTTGAAATTTCAATTCCGAAATCGAATTATTTATAGATATTTGACTGGTGATCAATTATCTAGTGAATCGTCTGTTGAAGCTTATGTTAGATGTTTACGTATGGGCTGTCGATGTATCGAATTAGATTGTTGGGATGGTCCTGATGGTATGCCGTTTATTTACCATGGTCATACATTCACAACAAAAATCAAATTTATTGATGTTATAAAAACAATAAAAGAACACGCTTTTGCAACATCCGAATATCCGGTTATCTTATCAATTGAAGATAATTGTTCATTACCGCAACAAAGAAAAATGGCAACTGCAATGCAAGAAGTATTCGGTGATATGTTATTAGTACATCCGGTAGAGAAAAATGAAAAACAATTGCCATCACCGTATAGTTTACGTCGTAAAATTCTATTGAAACACAAAAAATTACCGGAAGGACAAGACGAAAGTACGTTTTTATTACGCAATGATGGTAGCAATTTGAGCGGTAGTGGTGGTGAAATGGATTTAAGAAATTCCGTACGTAATGGAATAATGTATTTAGAAGATCCAGTCGATAAACAATGGAATCCACATTTTTTTGTTTTAACACAAAATAAATTATTCTACACCGACAGTTATAAATTAGATCAAGAATCTGAACGTAGCGAAGACGAAGATGATAGTACAACGAATTTCCAACGGAATAAATCGGATGTACCGAACGAAGAGTTGCATTTCAGTGAAAAATGGTTTCATGGTAAATTGGCAAATGGTCGTGAAGAAGCTGAACAATTATTGAAAACCTATTCGTATTTAGGCGATGGTACATTTTTGGTACGTGCTAGTGTAACGTTTGTTGGTGAATATTGTTTATCGTTTTGGCGTAATGGTCAAGTTAATCATTGTCGTATTAAATCGAAACCGGATAAACAACATATTAAATATTATTTAATGGAATCGAAATATTTCGATAGTTTATATAGTTTAATAACTTATTATAAAACAAATCCTTTAGTTACACCAGAATTTTCGATAACATTACAAGAACCGGTACCACAGCCTAGAAAACATGAAACTGAAATTTGGTACCATAAACATACTGGTAAAGTACAAGCTGAAAATATATTGAAACGTATCAGAAATGATGGCGCTTTCTTAGTTAGACCTAGTGAGAACGATTCCAATTGTTATACAATCAGTTTTAGGTATAAATTCATTTAATCCAATAATTTTAATTGTTAATAATTGTAATTCATTCAATTTTAGAGCTGATAGAAGAATTAAACATTGTCGAATTAAATTGGAAGGGCGTCTTTATACTATAGGAAATGTCGAATTTGAAAGTTTAGTTGAATTGATTAATTATTATAAAAATCATCCATTATATCGACGCGTTAAATTATCGACACCGATCAATGAAGATGCCGTTAAGAAAATGACAATGGTGAGTTTAATACTTTATTTTAATTAAAAAAAATTTACAAATTAATTGCACAAAACCGACCCCAAAATTTCTTAAAAATTACAAAATTAATTAATAATCAGTCTTATTTTTATGTTAAAAAATATATATTATAATAATAATAATAATTATTATTATTGTTGGATATCTCCGTTATTATAAGTTGGATTATTATCAGGTATAGCTAAGGCTTTTATAATATGAAATGTTGGTACATATGGTACTTTAACATTTACAGTTTCCGGTTGCAATTGTTTTGGATAATATGCAAATTGATCAAAATCCCATGGTTGTTTAATTTCTGTTGTATCAGAACTAGCATATGGTACTGGTACAACAAATCTTAATTGTTGTGTATACAATAATTCATCATTTGTTGTTGTTGATGATAATGATGTTGTCGGGGTTGTCGTTTTCTCTGTTGTAGTTTCACTAGACGATTCAATGCCTCTAAACGAATAAAATGATGGAAAAAAATTACGAAAATCATAACTATTTGTTGATGGTGTTGTTGTTGTTGTTGTTGTAGTTGTTGATGTTGTACTAGGTGTTGTTGGTTGTAATTGTAGAGCACTTGGTAGACTTTTATGCCAATAATAAATTGTACGACCATCATTTAGGATTGTTTTTTGTAAAATTACAGGCTCCAATTTTATAAATTTGATATTCTGTTTCGGTTTCGATGTTGTTGTTATTGTTGTTGATGATGGTCGTGATGGTTTTGTTGTAGTTGTTGATGTTGTTGCAGTATCTGTTGTAACATAAAAACCATTCAATATTGGAGATTTTGTGAATATTTTAATTTTAGAAATTCCTTCATCTTCACTTCTATTATCACCGAATAATTTCGATAAATGTTGACATTTGATTTTTAGTTCTTCTAAAGTTAATTTTTCATCGTCCTTCAGGAATTTCTCTTTATTATTATTATTATTATTATTATTATCATCGTTATTATTATTATTATTATTGGTTTCAATTCCAAATTTCGTTACAGAAGGATATTGGAAACGATTCAATTGTTGATCTATTACGATTTTTTTAATAGTATCGGTTTGTTTTTGTACTATTTGTGCAATTGTTTTATTATCATTATTATTGTTATTATTATGATTATTAATTGGTTGACTTCTATTATAATATGGATAATTCGGTTCTGGTGTTATCGGTATTGAAAATATACAATTCAAATATA
>JAZBGZ010000443.1:8954-44992 GCA_037414795.1 Stenodera caucasica | reverse complement strand
AATTTAAATTTGAATGAAAAATCTGTATCAAAACTGATTCGTTTAGTCCTCAATACAACTATCAATGGAAATATTATTATTGATGCCTAAAATGGGCGATTCTTAATATATTTTATAGCTGTCTCGTTGTTATTGTGTCGTGGAAAAATTGCAACTAGCTCGTCTCAAAGAGATCGTGTTTAATGGGCCATGCCGGAATCGAGGACGATTGAAAAAGACTTAACTTGAAAGGTGGGCATTAGTGTATTACGATACGGGTCAAAGGATCGACAATAACATCCAAAAATATTATTTAATTTATTGGAAAAAATGCTGATTAAAAGTAATGATGGCAATAAAAAATTATGGAGCGAAATTTGGTGGATGCGCCAGCGATTCGACGTTGGTTTTTTTTTTAATATTGAAAAAAATCTCGTAAAAAGATCGCTTAATTTTCTCTCTTTTATATTAAAAACTTTGAATTTGCGGTTAGCATAATTATAATATTCAGGGGCTGGGGCCTTCAAAAAAATTAAGACGCAACTTTAATTAATTGAATGTCGGAGGAGATTGGGGGCGAAATTGTGATGGCTGTTCTCTGATTTATGTGCCCGATTTTGAACGTGAATAACAAACTGTCGTGAGGTTGTTAGAGCAAATACTCCATTAATTTATTTTGATATTCCATTCGAAATAGTTGTCGCTGTGTTTCAATTATATTATAATCAATAATACGGTTTTATCGGGCAAAAACTCGGCCGAAATCGTCTGTTAATTGGACGAGTCAATTACCGATCCCATCCAAAATGCATCAATGTTGTCGTTCACAATTACGGAAATTATCATATAATCTGCATAAAACTAATTAGTGATTGATTGATGCGATTTAGATACCATCTTCTTTGCTGTACTCGATCTGGATAACGTTCTTTTGTCCCTGGAAAAAGTGAAATCTCGCTCTAGGTTTAGGCGCATATTTAGCGCCACTAACTGGTTCCATGACCTTTGCTCCGCAGTATCAATCCGTTGAATATTTCGCTACACGTCCAATATCGAGTCTTCCACCCCCTCTAACAGGCTCTATAGACGTTCTCGTTGATTCTAATGAATTGAATCGATGAAATTGAATTCCAAGTTGTTGAGCCAACCCGTATAGATCCCATTCTTCCCGATTTCTCACCTACTATCCCACCCATTACACTTATTATTCAGCAGGAAAAGGGCCAGCTACACTAGCAGAAATCTGGCCAGATGCCACTCGTTTTTTTGAATGTTATTGTTTTTCTGTTTGTTCAATCGCCACAAAATCGATATTGCACTAGTCTTGGGCTAACTAAAGAGAATTTGAGTTGAAAAAAAATTGATTATTTGACTATGGGAAATTGGGGATTTAATCAGTGGAGTTGAGCCATTTATTATTTCATTCCAATTTGCAATAAATTATTCATGATAAAATTGTAGTGAATTTGCAAATATTATATCTGAAATTGGTAAAAAATTGATAATAATAATTCAGTGCAACGGAAACTGGAGTTGATTTGCATTTAATTTGAATGTTTTTTGTTTTGGGACTATTTCAAATATATTGCTGGTGAAACTATATAAATCATATTTATCCGAAGCATCAAAATTGTAAAAACAAAACAGACAAATAACGAATCTTTTATTCATATGGAAAAATTGTTGTAAAATCGAATTGGAGTCACAGCACGTAACTGATATAACTTTAACATTGGTTTAATTTAAATTGAGAAGTTTCTAGTTGTAGTTTGTCAACGAATTAAACGCGAATTATTTAGAGTGGATAAATGATAAACTAGTTGTAGATTTAATCGAGAACTCGCTTAAATAGTTGCTAGATTGCATCTTGAAAAATGGACGGAAATTTTAATTGCAATTTTGGTGGATGCGCCGGGTAAGATTGTACTGTACGACAAAACCGATTAGAAAAATATCAATTCGGTACTTAAAAATCTCCCCCATGAATCATTCGATTTTGTTATCGGAAAATTTCAATTTACTGAGAACCGAACAAAAGTAATCAAACTTGCCTCTTTGTAATACTTTGGGCCGGAAATTAAAATTTGTCGGTTTCTATTTTCCAATCGTAAACCAACTTGTCAATATTCTCCATCGGCACGGCTTTTATCGTTCAATTTTCGAGCACCGATAGTCAATTATCTTAAAATAAACAATGGATAAATTGCAATTTCGTTGGAAAAATTCTCATTCGGGAATATATAGCGAAACATTTAGATTTGCTGACAATATAGAGTAAATTGCGTATTACGTGGAATGAATTTGGCCTTGTTGCGGAATTAGCACCTCTCGTGGATGTCTGAAGAAAAAAAAACTTGACGAATACGACAGTGAAGTAGGGATGATGAGATGAGAATCGTAGAAGAACCCGAAGAAAAACAGTGTCGACAGCGAACGGAATGAATATATATTAAATAAACAACAAAGGAGAGAATTATGTCCTTTTTTTGTGTTCCGAAGGTCGAAATACTAAAAATGTAAACAACCAAGGCGAAATCGTGTTCCATTTAATTCTTATTACTGATAATATTTTCTGGAGGATTTTTTGTTGTTGTGTTCAAAATTCAAGTTATCTACAGTATAAAAAAAATTTGTGCCGTACCTTAAAGCGAGTCGTAAATTTCATAGTCCCACCTAACATTCAAGTGAAGTTCTGAAAAGGGCCCTTTATCAATGGGGGTTGAACGTTCATAAGGGCGGTGTGCGTCGTCACCCACACCGCTCATTTGTCATAAACGTACACACATTCACACAATATTCGCAGTGAGGGTAGAATAACTGAATTATTCAATTATTTGACCATAAAAATGGAGTTGTTTTATCTAATTCGATTAGTATACGATATAATTGTCGCGGGGTGAAATCATCCCCTATAGCGTTTCGTGCGTTTGAATGTCTTCGAATCGGATTTTATCGTTGTTGTTTACAGCCGTCCCGGCGTCACGCGCCCCTTATCAATACAATTTACTCGTACTTACGTCAAAAGTCTCAACAATAAATAATTCACCCTTATTCTACTTCATTTGGCAATTTTTTTTCAATTGACCGGTGATTGTTTCGATACGATACGATAAAAAAAATCCAATCAAATCCGCTAATCATAATTCTCTCGACGGCGATCCGTATCGGTAATTTCGTTGGGAAAATTTCCCCAGACGACGGGATTATTCTATCAATACCTTGACATGAACGGGGTATGGGGGGAAAATTAGCGAATTTCGGCGAAAATTGGTTTATCGATGGTTTCGCGAATTTTCTTCCCGTTTTCGAAGTGATTGAGATGATTGAAAATCGTCTTATTGGTGATTTGTGTGTTGTTTGATGTGTGAGTTCAGAAATGAGAGTCTGTTGTTTCCAGAACCAGATACAGAGATCGTGGGCGGTCCGGAGTTGTTCATTGATCGCGGCAGCACCATCAACCTTACCTGCGTGGTCCGGCATAGCCCGGAGCCTCCGGCGTACATCTTCTGGAATCACAACGATGCTGTAAGTAAACGAATCAAATTAATATTGGAAATAATCAATCGAATATTAATCAAAACTGCAAACATATAAAACAATTTATTGATCATTAATCAATCGAATTCGATAAATTATTTCGAGAAATAAACACTATTATAAATCATAAATAGAAACAAAATAAATTATCCAAATATACAGGAGGTCCGCTGTACGACAACTGGTCGAAATAATTTGGGTATTTACGAGTCGATTCCACTCAAATTGTCAGAATATTTGGACTATTTGTCGCACAACGGCCGCCCTGTTTGTGTATTCGTTATAATAATAAACGAAAATTTATGACATTTCATGTGGAAATTGTCGCCATTTCTCAATAGATCCAGAAATGTATCTGCCTACTTTCCATTGTTGGGAAACTAGCGCAGATGATAACGTTACAAAATTCAATTTATGCTATATTTTCGAAATTATCAACAAAGCGAGCAAAGTCCACATTATTCTTGCTCAAAACGCAATTAAGGTCACTCCTCTGGAATTTATTGTGAACATTTTTATTTCAATTTATTCTCGTCGAGTCAACCCGCTTTGAAAACGAGCAGGACTAGGCCGACGATGAGGACTCGATCAGAATACGCTCGTTTAGAGTCTTATTTTAATTTCGAGAATTTCCATTAGGAAAATATATAATCCCGTAGTTTTCCGATAGTTTCGGAATATTTCTCTAGTAAAACAGCATTTTCGCATTCGATCATGTTTTGTACGGTCCAAAAAAAAAGGCAATTTTTCGACATTATCTGTGAGAACCGAGGTTGTGAAAATTGCGAGAAAAATCCACTTGATCTTGTTTTTTTTAATAATTGAATCAATGATCGAAAAAAACTAATTGAAGTAATAAAAATAAATCGACGTGCACAGTTTCGATATGATGAAAGCTAAATCATACGGACCATTGATACTCCAACTTTAGTTCGGTTATAGTTTATTTTTATTATTTTATAGAAATTTTTTCGTTGTTCGACCGATTCCTTGGGTACTAAACCGGGAACAGTGGGATATAAATTGGATCGTTTATTTGTTGAAAAGAGAGGGAGTTATTGAGATGGATAATCTGGGAAAACTTGGTAATTTCATATAAACATTTAATCCGGTTTGGCATTGTCTGGAAAATAGTTTCATATTGTGGAAAATCTCACAAAACGATTATGTTTCATTATTGTTAAAATTAGAGTAATTATTTTCGAATTTCATTCGAGCCCAAGTAATTCGCGATTTATTCCAATAAACAAATTAAAGTAATCCGTTTCTGCGATTTTAAATGTTGAATCAGGTCAAAATGGCCAATGTGGGTGATTAATTTTCGAGTCAGGGATTCAATTCCACTAACAACCAATGTTAAGAATGCAGTTATTCCACTAATCGAGTCACGTAGAATCAGTGCAATACGCGAATAGGTATAAATTATCGTTTGAAACTCGTTGGGGTTGGTGGAGTGTTCGATAATAAAAGAAAATCGTTTGGCTGAATCGCATGTTTTATTCTATGAATAATCTGGAGTGAATTTTATATTTTATAGAGTGATCTAAATGCGAATTTTTTTTGTGGGATTTTTCAATTATTTCTTTGCGTCAGTTTTTCTCTTTATTCGCTTCGTGCCCTTTGTTTCGGCCGTTTAGTCGCTCTATTTCTGTTTAAAATGGAGTGAAAGGCTGGAATGGCTCTTATTATAAAATAAAACCATCTGCTTTTCTAGCACAAGAAAAATAACTGGGAAATTGTCACTAGCAATTGTACTCGAAGGATGGCTAAATGCTATTATCATTGTAACATTTATTCTTGTTTTGGTTATTTTGTGGTGCTTTCCAGAAATATCCGAAGCATGTTACGAAAAATTTGAGCAATCTGGAAACTTTTATTGTAGGGATCCAATTGCAAAAATCAAAATCAATATCCAGATCAATGGCCTCCAGCCAAACTTCTGGATTACAAAAACAAATTTTAACTTGTGGAAATTCTAATTCATTGGGGAGAAAATATAAATTTGAGGGTATTTTGATCAGGAATGCGAGCAAATTCGGAGGCTCTTGTACTCGATAATTATAAAAGATTCTCTCAACAGTTAGCACGATCACCTGATTTGACACCTCTAGACTTTTTTTCGTCTGATTATGCCAAGATTTTTCCAGTAGATTTTTGGCCGAGTTCCAGAAATTATGGAATCAATGAGAGATTTGGAGATTTGTAGAGTTCAATATTTGTGAGCCGATCGCGGACCTCAAATACCAATTATGAGTTTTTATGCCACCATAAATATACTCGTATCGGTTGAAAGGGCGAAACCGGTTCATAAATATTCAATGAATATGATTGAATATAAAAAAAACTAATATACATGAAATCCTGACAATTATTTGAAACACGCATCTCCACTGAGAGAATTGTGAACAATTTCAATTAAAAATAATATCGATTTTGACCGACAACCAATTTAGTTGTAATCCAGTTATTTATTATGTGAATTTGATTCCAGATAATCAGTTATTCGAGCAATCGTGGAGGTGTTAGTGTGGCAACTGAACGTGGTGAAACAAGTCGCAGTGTCCTTTTGATACAAAAGGCACGTCCTTCTGATTCTGGTAATTACCAATGCAACCCATCCAATGCCCGAGCCGCCAACGTGACCGTACACGTTCTCAATGGTAATTATTCGAGATTTTTCCCCAAAAAAAAACCTAAAAATTTCAAGTGTCCGAACCGGGGACCTGCGAGGTCGCCGGTTCGAGCCCGGCCCGGACACTCACTTTTTTCTCTAATTTGCTTTATCGTTTTCAGGGGAACATCCTGAAGCGATGCAGCACGGCGGCAATCAGCGAATGGGCCCCTCTTTGGGCGCATTGGCTTTCATCTCCTACATTCTGTTGGTCTATTGTTAAGTTTTCAGAGTATTTTTTGATGACTCCGTTTAGTCGTTGCTGGTGTATATGTCGACGTAACTGTTAAATTGAATAAGATAAAAAAAGTGGAAATACTTAAAAAAAAATAACATATACAAATAAAAAAAAGCTCTTTATCACGGTGTATAATTCCATTCGACGGCCACGGCGCTCCTACGTCACAACGTCTTCATCCATGTAGACTATTATTGTATATACAGTTATGGCAAAATCGTAGCATTTAAGTGAATAATACTAAAATTGAAAAAAAAACAAAAAACCGAGAAAATTGTTGATTTTCGTTTCGTTATGTTCGTTTTTCCATTGGCTAAGTTCACTACACAATTATGTATTATAATACTTTTGACCTACACTAATAATTTTAATAAATAATTCAATTTTAAATGAACTATGATGAAATGGCTCCTTTTACCTGGAATACCGCAAATCCCTCGAGGAACTTTGTACATTATTCAATCGGTAAAACCTTGCCGAACAGGTAGCTAAATTCGCCGAAAATAACGTTCCAGTAGAAAGAAAAATCGAAACTTTCGCCAACTATTCCTGTTTTTCTCTCTCACTTATTGCTCGAATTACACAGCAAGAAATATTGTTGGGAACTTTCAAATAATCACTGTTATCGAACTTGTAACTATGAAGGCTAAGAATCAACTGACAAGCATTTAGTTCGGATATTTCAATACGTAATTATTTTTTGTTTGCATTCAAACGCCCGAATATACGCAAGATTGTTGTGTAATAAAAATTTCAATATACAAAATCCATTTATTTATCCCCGCATAATTTTGATATGATCATAGATTATATTATTGAAGTATTGATAATGATTCAGGCTTCCGAGCTGGTTGGCGTGTACAACACTGGAGTTGGTTTATTTTCAGCACCTCTGGCCAAATGTTCGTATAAACGTTGTCGATTTTGCTCTCTTTCGATCAGATCTTGCGTCTTCAAACGGCGTACAGCTTTCGCTAACATCGACGCAAAAATAACACCCAACAACTAATAACGATAGAAATAACAATCAAAATACCTATAAATTAAATGAATTGTAACCTGTATAAAGGCGACGGCCAAAGCTCCACATCCTAATAAAAGCGACATTTCCGAAACAATATAAGTCAAATTATCTAGACAGCCAGTTGTCCAAATATTGAGCTTTTCGCATTGTTTCTCTGATCGTTTACAACAAGAGACCGGTCCTGACCACAACGTTTCATCTGTTTGATTTTTCGAAAATTTAGCCCAATCGGATGGATCTTCAATTCCGCAACATTGTAGCTTTAATCGGAAATAATTTAGAAATATTATTGAATTTTACGATAAATAAAACTTACGCGATTCTGAATAAAATCCCATGTCTCTTGTATATATGTGGAATTGAAATAATCGCCCATAGTTTCGTTCATTTTTGTTTCAATAGTTGGACCAATATCGTTTCGGACAGCATATGCTGCTATTGAAGCAGCAATTTCCAAAATTAGTATCATCGATAATAGCAAAGCAAACTGTAATTGTTTCAATTTAGATTTGATTAAATTTCAAATGATAAGATTTGATTACCATATTAATTAAACAGGTACTCTCTTTAAGGGCGCCAACACAACCGAATAATGCTACAAAAAACATAATTATACCAATAGCAATAGTTAGAACTGCTGGACTGAAATAATGGCTTTCCATAAATAGATCAAAGTCGCCATAAATTGCTTTTATTGTTGAACCAATTGATATTAGCAAAAAACCAATCATCTATATATTATTAAAACAATTGATTAATAAGCTTTCACAATAAAGATAACGAATAAGATAACGAAAAATTCTATCATACTAATTCTAAAAATATTTATTTCTTTGTGTAATCACTAATAATTAATAAATACATTGATTAAAAATTTTGATAAAACTCACCACAAACACGAAATTCGCCACAAATAACATAAATTTGATACATTTCATCCCCACATCTAATTCTTCCATTTTTATTGAAATCGCGAAATTAAACACCAGAAATTCGTTCCGTTCACTTCAATGAGCTGATTTAATTTGATAAAAGATAACGATAAAATTCTGTACTTTTGTTTCGCAACTACTCGAATCTACCTGGAAAATAAAAGTGGGAAAACAATAACGAACGCCATCATTGGGAAATTTACGATATTACGATAAAATTTACAATGTAATAATTGCGTTTGGATTTGATTTAAAGGACGCCGATTTGAAGGGCATTTTGTTTATTGTGTCAAAAAATTTATGACAAATTCCCGCAGCAATCTCCGATCTGTTTCATGTTCTGATTTATTTTTTTTGTTATTTTGGCCGATATTGTCGAATTCTCGCCAACTCTGCGATAGTAGAAGGATCATTGTTATCAAGCTTTGCAAATAAATACGGATGATGATGATTTGTCTCGAGTCATCACTGGGCTTATAAATTTGTAAAGCTGACTTAGTTCGAGTCAAGTCAAGCCTTGTATAAAGTGGTGTTATTTGGCAGCATCTCAGTATTTCTGGCTCATCGTTACGTCGTATTTTCGGTAAACATCTGCAAAACAAAAAAAAATTCCGATCTAATAAAATCATTATCACGATCTATCTGTCAATGTGGCCGATTGATTAGATAAACAAGAGCAATATTTTCAACATACCTAATTGTTTGGGGGAAATTTGGGTGGAGAATGGCGAAATCACCACCGCAACCCAATCGGAGACGGGTAAGGATTTCGACATTTCAACCCACAATTCAATTGATCCATTTCCAAATTGTAGAGTTCGATAAAAAAAGAATTCAATGAAAAAGAGCTACAAGGTATGTTTAGTTTTGTGTTTGTTTGACTTTGTTTTTTAGGTCCAAATTTTTTTTCGAAACAATCACAAACATACACAATTTACTACACACTAATGTTCATTTGTGCGAAATCCAGAACAGTTCTGCAGTTCGGACGAGTTTGGCGTAAAGCCAAAACTGCAACTGGCACATTATTCTCAAACAGAAATTTTATCAATTCCAATCAACGGACTTATTTATAGCCATCTATAAAGTTATAAGTGTTATTTATTTCGAATTATTATTCAATTATAGTTTAGAATTTATAAATACCTAAGTAAATACATGTCATTCATGTCATATTTATTGTAATCCAAATATTTACTTGAAACGCAATTTTCTCGAAATTTCAAAATTGCAAACAATTGATAACAGCTTCATCCCAACCATAATAATATAATAAAACTTTAAATCATCTCAAATACTTTCAAATCGATCCGGGGACATTTTTTCACTTTCGAAATAGTTAAAATTCGATAAAGCACCCCAACTTTATCGCTCGCTTCAGGGCCAAAACAACCTGAACTTTCAATACAAACTGGCCTTGAGAGTTCTGACAATTCTGCAAGTGAATCAATCTGTTTTGAATAAATACAAAATAGGATTTTTCGGAACTAACCAATTTTCTAGACGTGAATCTATCGAAGCAATTTGTCAACATCAAGTTAGTTGGCCAAAACAATACAATATTGCACAATTGAAATTTTGTTTATTGTTGAATGGAGCGTTACAAATAAATTAACCATGGAAATTTCCCACTTTTCAAATTTCCATTATTGAATTTTCAAGTCCTCATTCGTATATCCAAGAATTTGCTCCAATGACTCTTCATTAAAGGAAGCCTCTCCGATCCAATATCAAGATAATCTAGAATCTGAAACTAACTTTAGAGTTCGGTAATTTATTTGTAAAAATAGATAATAATTATTTTGGACAAATTTACAAATTTAAACTGTTAGGCTTACGGCCAATATTGATATAAACAATTTATCACAAGTTTGTAACAAATCGAATATTCCGAAATTCGTGTTTTATCGATATATAGGCCGTCCCATTCAGAACCATCACAAATTCTTGACTTTCACAGAATAAAGACTAATGACATAATTCCTATAAAAGTATGGCAAATTGATTTTATAATTGAACGAATTATAATAGGAGAAAATTGCAGCAAATGTAATTCTCAAATGGGACTTTGTGTATTATTCCACTTAAAATTCTCACCTTTTAAAAATAGGAATCACTTCTATTTTTATGTCAATTTAAATAGCCGTACGTTAAAATAAACTGTGGGATTTCGAAATAATATTTAATTTGGGAATCATCTCTGATCGATTAAATCAATTCGTCTATATATTTTATTAATTTATATCGATGAAACAGTATTTCGAATTTTCCGGAACACTCGGCATGAGTTTCGTTACAATGAAGGCAATTTTTAGATTTGAGAACGGCATTCGAATTGATTGATGCTAATCAAGACGGCCGTATCAATACAATTGAATTGAAGAGAATGTTGAAGAATCTCGGTATCGAATTGAAAGATGAGAAAATTGAAGAATTAATACGTAATGCCAGCCATAACGGTGTCGAATTGATTGATGAAAATGATTTTTTACGTTGGGTCAAACGTATAGAAGAACTACGACCGGATCATCATAACAATGATGATGCTGACCAACAAGCTAGTAAAAATTTAATGGAAGCATTTCGTGTATTCGATCTAGACAATAACGGTTATATTACAAGAGATGAATTACGAATAGCTATGGAGATGATTGGTGAATCTGTAACTGAATCACAATTAACCGAATTCATAAATATAGCCGATACTGATAAAGATGGCCGGATTAATTATGAAGGTATAGATAATTGAATTATTCAATCGAGAAAGTTTTGCACCAACCATTAAGATAAAAGCGACCGCTAATTTTATTATTTTTCTCTGGCAACATTTCAAAATAAATACATAAATAAATAAATAAATAAATAAATAGAATTGATGCAAAACTTTCCCGTTAATTTTGGAAATTACTAATTATTTTCGTTTTTCAGAATTTGCTCGTCTGTTGTTATGAAAATTTATTCTCGAATTACCGTTGTTTTAAAAATGACTGTGTTAGAATTACATAATTTATATTAAACGCAGATATTAAGTTACTTAAACTGAAATTACAGCAATTAGGAAAACAAAATAGAATAGAAACTGTTAATTAATCAATTATTGCAGTCTAAATATAGGTTTTGTTAAAAGGAATGTCCTCTAATAGTTTATTTTATTATTTTAATTATAAATTAAAAACTAATAATAAATAATGGATATTTTGTAGAATTGGCACATTATAATTACAGTCAACATTGAGCACGAATACCGCTGCCATAATCTCTCGATGAACTTCTAATTAACGATTGTCGTTGTTTATTACCATTTTTGATCAATTCGTAATCTTTGAAGCCTTGCAATAAATAGATGGCAACAATAATGACTAAAAATCCGCAAATATTGCCTAAAATTTCATCAATTTGCATGCGCATCCATTCTTTGAATAATATAGCCGATGCTGTTATAACTAATGTTGTAAAAACAACATAATAAACCGTTGTTACAACACTTGTATTGAATAAATCCAATGCTTTGTTCAAATAATTCATTTGTATGGAAATACAAATAATAACCGTTAAAAAGAACGTGTAGATCAGCCATTTGTTTAGATCGTTCTCCGGATTATTTACGATAAATGCTTCTTTGATCGCTAAACCTAAACCTTTACATGCCATAACAGTTATGCTTCCAACAGCTGAACATAAAGTTATATAAATTAAAACATGACGATTCCCATAACGTGGCCCCAAATAAAATATTATAACAACTGTAATAACAATAACAATACATATATAATTCAGGAAAACGGGATCTCGAAGTTTCTCCAATAATTCGCCCATCGTTTCAACTTCTTGTTCTTTCGGCGAATGAATTACAATAACTATTGATCCAACAACACAAAGTAAACAGCCCAACTATTAAAATTCCACAATTATTCCACAATATCTTGTAACAATAATTCTAATACCTTTCCGAGTTTATTTAGATTCTCTTTTAATAGTTTCGATGCTAATATGGCTGAGACTAGGACACTTAAGCCGCCTAATGGGGTGACTAGTGATGCTGGAGCGAAAGCATAAGCTGCAAAATTCGATAATTCACCAATACCCACTGCAATCATAACCACAAATCGAATCAATACGATTAAATAGTTTATAAATAATAAAACTTGCTTGTTATGAATCCCAGCCACCACATCCAGTCTTTTAAATAGCCGAAACCACCAGCTCCAGCACGAAGACCTCCGCTACGTCCTAAGCGTTTTAATGAGATTTTCTTTATAATGAAGCTTGATCCAATAAAAGCTGATGATAATATCGCTAGACCCAGTCCAGTGAGGTAATTTAAATGTTGGTCATGTGCTGGTAATGATTGGAGTTGTCTTGGAGGCTCCATATTTCTCAAATTATTTGAAACTTATCTGATGAGTGGGTTTATAATCACTGGTCACATTTCATCCGTATGAATCACTCAAATTTTGAGAAATCCTTATCACGACATGATCAAATTGACGTGAAATAAATAAATACAATCTGTCAAATAAACGAGGTTATGTGTTCTATCTACAAAGCATTGCTACAAAGTTAGCGTAGCTTTCCTGAATTCTCAACAATAAAAATCCCCAGAATTATTTGTCAACAACATTCAAATTTCTAACCTAAAAGTACGTGATCCATTGAAACTTGATTTGTTGAAAAATCGAATTTATTTTTTATCTGATGTGAGTATTATTAGAGTATTTCAAAATTCATCAATAACGAATTTTCGATTTCTTGTAGAGTTCGGTTAATATGTCGAAATCTCGTGGAAAAGAGATAATTAAATCGAATCCTTATATTGGAAAATTGATAAGTAAAAGTCTTTTGACGCCATGTCGACGCGTTGGTTTACCACGGAAACGAAAAACTTCAGATAGTTTGGATAGAAATCTATCTCTAAGTGAGACTAGTGTTGATCAAAGTGCTGCAGAAAAATCAACTCCAATAGTTTTACAAAATGCGGGAAAATCCAATGAAATTATTGAGAAAGAAACAATCAGCGATAAAGATTTAGGCGAAAAGAGTTGGAACAGAGTTGCGCGATATCTGAAGTTGAATGACAGTGGAACTAAAGAAAATATCAATGATTCTAACGAGGAAAAGAAACAAGTCGAAAATTTGGATATTGTGGATTATAGAGATGAGAAAAAGTCGAATAAAATTAGGGATAAAAAGACTCGAAAAGCATCAAAAGTTGAACAGACTGAGTCTAAAGCAAATAACAAGAAAAGAAAAGAAAAATCAGATAAAATACAGAATACAAAAACAGAAGTTGAGAACGAACAAAAGAGAGTGAAAGTGCGAGACATGGAAAGTATCAAACAAAGATATAAGAGCGAAGATTCGAAATTATTAGAAAAATCGACAATTGAAAATGGTACCAATCCTCAAGCTGTAATAAAATTAAGAAGAATTGATTCAGAGCCCATAAATCGTATTTCTAAACACAAAATACCTGAAAGTACAAATAAAAAAATAATAAGGCTGATAGATACAGATGACGAAGATTATTTTGAAGTAGGAACGAAAACGAAACCAGAAAAATCGAATGATTCGTCTAATTCACAATCAAGTGAACTGAATATTTCGTCGACTAAAAACAATCAAATTCAAAAAATTCAAAACAAATCAAATTCACCTGACTTGCCAAAACTTGAACCAAATAGTCCTATCAAGACTCACAAAAAACTATTTCGTTCGTTATCATTGAAAAAGACTTATTCGGATGAACAAGAATCACTCGATTTGAGTGATGATTTGGAAGATTCTAATTTTGCACGACCGCCAACACTTCAAGTTGATCCTGGTAAAATTGATGAGCTCGAACGTGAAATTGTGAGAAAACGACAAATGTTGGAGAATTTACAACAAACTGAAATTTATAGCAAAAAACATGATATTAACGAATTGAAACAATTGATGGGAATTTGGAAAACTGGCTGTATTGCAGCTCTGTATGATTTATTACCACAACTGCAACCATATGCAGAAGTTGATATGGAGATGTTGTTGGAGAAATTCAAAGTTCCTCCACAATTGGTCGAACTAACGTCAAATGGAGAATTGATTTAGTTTATACTTATCTATTATGAATTTATTTTTTATTTAAACAGAAATAAAATTTGTTTCTCATTCGAATCGATGTGGTCTTATTGGATTATCCGGATCAAATAATTTCGGATCTTTCAAATAACATGCTTCTTTGGCATAAGTTCCCATCAAACCAGCACTTTGAGCTTTAACAATTTCAGCTTCTACTAATTTCTGTTGTGTTTCACATAAACCAGTTATATGACGGCCATAAATACGACCTGTGTACGGCGATTGGAATTGTGATAATAATTTAACGTTTTTGTAATCAGGTGTGATTTTTAAATGACATAAAATACATTGCTTTTTCTCTTTTTGATAAGGATTCTCCATGTCGAAGATCGGCTCATCTTGATTCGTTGAATATTGACGAACAAATCTGACTGTATTGATAAATTGGTCTGAAACAATCAAAATAATGTTGATTTGGAAAATTTTCAATTGATAGATAACAAACTTGGCTGATATTTGGCTTTTAAAAGCGATATAAACCTTAACATTTTCGAAACTATAACCTAAGAAGATTGTGAGGTTATAGCACACATTAACTTGAATTGATGGTTGCCTAAAACACAAGCCAAGCTGGTATTACACAACATAAAAACATATCACTGTTTACTAGTAGCGATCTCTGCTGAATAATTTATGGACTAAAAGTTTAGTTGTTAAATAGTGATTTACCTGAAAGGAATAACCATAAACTATGGAAAGCCTTAGATCATATATATTCATGATCTGAGATTAGAAGTACTAGTTTTAAATTGATAGACGACGTGCTTCTTATTTTAACGTGTCTTCATCGTAACCAATCATATGATAACATGTAATTGTACCTATATTAGTTCCATTGAATTCTTCTAGATAGCATGTCGAAAACTTACAAATGATATCAAGCACTAAGTCACTGATTGTTAGAATTATCGATGTTGACTCAACAAGGTCTCGAAGCAAACTGATTGTTAAAAATGCAACTGAAATCAAAAAAAATTCTTATATAACTTCAGATACCGGTTTATTAGATAAAAAACACTAGAACAGTCACGCCCCTAACTATGACCTAGATCCTAAGATACAGGATGGAATATTTTTCAAAGATAATCAAAAATTAGAATATATAATATGAAAATTATCAAAAGATTCTATTATTGTTCTCAATTAATTAGTGCTAGCCTTAATTAATTTGAAACGTATCTGGCGGTCTAACTATGCTACGTAAAAATCTACTACCCAAACGATCTACCACAATAGAATGCATAGGCGTACTGAATATGTTATGCAACCAACAATACAATTCGTAAATTGTAATAAGGAGAAATCACACTTCAAGAATAAATCCTGTTATCACAAATATAATAAATTGAGAAATACATATTATTTAACCAAATAAATATTCATTATTATCTGCCCGAAATTAGAAGTAAGTATTGTAACGATGTTACGAATACCAAACGAAACAAAGATCATTCAACAGATTCATTGAATTGAGCGCGCGCTATTTAAAATTAATAATAGGGTTCATGCAAAAATTGTTTCTAGTTATTTGCATACATACTGTATATGTCTATACTCTGTTGATAAAAACAGCATAACAACAGTAGGTTATTTTCCAAAGAGTATTATCAACTTTAAGTATAATTATTTGATTATTTGATAACAATGTTTGTAAATGTATGTAGTACTTATAAAAGATAGAGGTGCCGTTTTTTTTATTGATCAAATAAATTTTGTGTTATCAAGCTCATGAAATGTTAAAATTTCCGACTTTGCTATTTATTTTTGGGATTATTCATAATTCCAAAAGTGATAGTTGTAGTTCCAATCCTAGTGTAACTACTGCTAGTGGTACTCATGCACCAAATGGACCAATATGTTCTGGTGATTTGATTTTCGAAGATAATTTCGATGATTTTAATTTGAAAGTTTGGCAACACGAACAAACACTCGGTGGCGGAGGAGTGAGTATCTTTCATCTTCAATTCCAAAAATTTAGTTTTTAAACAAATTTCGATCGATAGAATTGGGAGTTTCAATGGTACGCCAATAGTCGATATAACAGCTATGTTGATAATGGTACACTATATATAAAACCAACTTTAGTGGCTGATGAGTATAGTAATGATTATCTGTATTCTGGTACATTGGATATCAATGGGGGATCGCCAGCGGATGAGTTTGTCTTTTCTAAAAGTGATTTTGATAAGTTATGATCGAAGAAAAATTTCAGGTGTACAAATCCCCAATGGTACGGATGTTCTCGAACAGGAAATTCTGTCAATATTCTGAATCCTATTAAAAGTGCACGAATTCGAAGTGTTTATTCGTTCTCTTTTAAATTTGGCAAAGTCGAAGTTAGAGCTAAAGCACCAGCAGGTGATTGGTTATGGCCCGGTAATAAGCTCCAATGATTCTCTCTTATTTCCAAAATATTAATTTTTTTTTTTGAATATTCCAGCAATTTGGCTATTGCCAAGAGATAATCAATATTCCACATGGCCAACATCAGGCGAAATCGATCTGATGGAAAGTCGTGGAAATCGTTATCTTATCGATTCCCAAGGCGTCAATATTGGTAGTACATTGGTTGGACAAACACTCCATTGGGGACCACGTTGGAATATCGATAAATACGAATTAACTCATTACGAATTGACAAATGATAACGGTTTCGATCAAGACTTCCATTTATATCAATTAGAATGGACACCAGATTATTTACGATTTTTAATTGATGATAAAATTATTGGTGATGTCCAACCACCTGATGGTGGTTTTTGGGAATTAGGTAATTTAAATACAACTGGTCTAGATAATCCATGGAAGAGAAATACGAAAATGGCACCATTCGATCAGGAATTTTATTTAATTATTAATTTAGCATGCGGTGGTGTTTCTTATTTTCCGGATAGTGATCAAAAACCATGGTCGAATAATTCACCAAGAGCTGCATCTGATTTTTGGGAAGCACGTGAAAAATGGTTACCATCATGGCATTTGAATACAAGCGATGATGCTGCTTTGAAAATTGATTATGTTAGAGTTTGGGCTTTGTAAAATCGATAATTTTCTTAAAATTATGAATAGAATTTGGGGTACAATTTTACTGGGGAATCTGCATTGAAAAACAAAAAAAAAATAAATAAATAATCATCAATCAATTGAGAGCTTCTCCTTTTTCGCCAGTATACATTCTTGAGAAAGCACCCATATCACCATTTACGTGAAACCCATACCAACAGTTCCATCAATTCGAATCATTTCATAATGATATCATTTGTACGAAGAGCGTTTGATTGTTGAATTCCTTAAAACGTCAAAAAGCCCTCAACAAGCTTCTAGCATTGATATAATGATACGTTTATAATTCAATATTTCCAGTATAACTGAAAATGCTGCTGTTTTACCAAAACCAATATGGGTACACAATTGAACTTCTTCGTCTTCATCTTCAAATATTTACAGTAATACAAATTTTTTAATTTAGCAACCACCTGTAAAAATAATTCAGATTTTCAACAACATAACTCCAAATTGTATAGATTCACCTTTAATATACTACCATTAAAATTCATCTTTTGGAAATTAAAAATTTCAAATTGATCTTTTGTTTTTGACCATTTTCGCCTATTCTGACAACCATCGTTGCCTGCTGTAACAATTCATATCCAGATTAATTGTAGCGCTTGCAAATTTAAGTTATTTATATCAATAACTTATAGATAAATCAAATAATAAATTATAAATAAATAAAGATAATATTAACTGGGAAATATTTATGATTTTATTTGTTTTTTGTTGAATTTGAATCAAAATTGAGACAGATGTTTGTTATAGTTACAAAAGATTGCAATAGATGTCGCTACACTATGTATATAAGTTCGAGTTTTACCGCGACTGAATTTTAGCTAGTAGAACTATGAAAATTTACTGTATATATCCAAATTTTAATCTCCAATTAATCATAAAAACATAAGAATAATAATGGGGAACAATAGGGCAAGTTCAAAAAATTTGTAATGGGGGTCACAACCTTAAAAAGTACAATTTTTCAATTTTATCACTGATGTCGCGATTTCTCTAATTCCACATTTTATTTATAGGATAATAAGATTATTTTTTTTCATAATAAATTATAATTGAATAGAATAAAACTATTGCTGAGACATTAAATATTTAAATGATTAGTTTGATCGTAAAATGGAAATAACAATAATCTTGTTGAAGTTTTATGATAATGTTCAAGCTGATATTTTTGTAGATCGCAATAAAACAAGAAACACTTAAATAATTCATCTCGGAAATAAATACGAAACTGTATCTTGGCATTTAACGATGATAAGATAGAGAAATATAGGAAATGGTTGAGGAATCTATAGGGCGGTGTCATCCCTTCAAATAATAATATAAACATTCCCGTTACTGTTAATAATAGTAGAAGAACTTCCACTATTTATCTTCATTGAATCTTAAATTACATAAACCAACGAAATTCAGTATAATTAATCGTTCGCAACATGCTTTTCATCCGAAACCAGAAGTGTACCATTTTTATTTATTTATTTATTTATTTTTGTTTTCGGTTCATTCCATTCGAAACCGGGCACAAGGGTTCTACTTCTGCCAGATAATCATTAATCATCCTTTCTAGAACGCATTGTGCTCAAAAATATTAATACAGTATACGAATTAAACGAATTATAATAAATAACGATGAAGTATCGAAACTATAATTTTTCATCATCATTAATTGATCTATTTTGATTAAACACAGTAATTGTTTTAGTGTTGGAATAAAGATCGATTTGTCTATTTGTTCTCCTTTTTTGTTTCGGAGGTCAACTGGGTTGTATGTAAACTTCAATCCATCCAAGAAAAATAAATTCCCATTACAACTGGATTCGATTGATGGAAATGTATATTGTTAATGGAAAGTACTTTAGCTACATATTGGCCGATATAGATATTTTTTAATCAAAATGTGTCTTTTGTTGGTGTTATTTTCAGACGATAATACCACATCCACTTTTTCTAAGGAATTGTGGAGCTGGCGTCGCGACGCCTAAGGCTTGGTCAGTTCGGTTGAGAATATTTGCTTGTCGATAGAGAATTGTCGGGATTTTATTGGTACACTCGATATAAATAAAGTACAGATGGATAGATTCGATTGTTATAATAACATTAATTTGATTAGGTGTAAGTCAATTTCCTGGGACACTTGTACTGGATTAAGATGATGTATTATGTTAGAGCTCGGTATATATTATCTATTTGGTAGGAAGAGAAGATACCAGCATCTGTGGCATATTAAAACAGCGGTATAATCCGGAGTGGTGTAGTCTAAGACCACTTGGCACGGCCGCCATTGTCCTTAAATCTGCAGGCGACACTCCTTGTTATGTTCAAGCTGTGCTCTATATACACATACCCCTATATACTCCTTGTCTAACTTATATACTCAGTTATTTACAAGCTAGTTCACCACACGAATATGTTGGATTGTTCTTCAACGATACAATGATGACAAATAAAACTACCTTCAATTCTCGAATACGGTTGCTTTTGTTTATCATAATCCAAAAGTCTAAGACATGCCTTCTAGATATTTAGTTATATTCGGAATATTATAGAAATATGTTGATTAGGCTTTCAAATTTGTAGGTTTCAAACAACTGAGATTTATTCAGAAAGTCAAATTACCTTCACCGCATCATTAGTTAAAGTGAGAATTTATCGTCTATACTAAGAAAATTAGTAATAGTCAGATCAAGTCTTGATCCCTTATCCAATTTCCATCTATATACCTAACATTCTGGTGAAGCTCCTTCAAGTACTTTAGTAGTATTAGGGATAAATAATCCAAAATGATTGAAGTCTGATCTGAATTTCGTTAATGACTTTGATATTAGATTAGGAAATCGTAAACTTGAACTTGTGAAAGTTTGATGGAAATTTCCATAATATTCACAAGAAAATTGTCGACAGATATATAAATCTCGCCAAGTTCTGATTTTATCGAATAACAAGAAACTTCACTAAAAAAAAATAATAATGGATAATTCGGAAAATTGTGGAAAATCGTCAAAATACTGACTTGTTCTACTTTGAACAATTTAAAATGGGGTCGATTATTGGCTATTCATTATATTCTGAAGAAAATTTAATGTTGTGCTGAAATTTTCTGTATCAATATGCAAATAACTTTGATAAGTAATTAAATTTGCCGAAAGAATCCTATAAAAAAGTCGCAGCCCTCTCAAAACACTTCTTTCATTAAATGACAAAAGTCCGACAGTAAGTCTACAGTTAAGAAATCACGTTATTTTGAATGAATGTAGAATGTAATTAAACTGAATTTTGATAACATAATTTTATTTTTAATACTCTTCCTTTTGTCGTTTAAATTTAATTAATTTTAATTAAAAGCGAGTCAATAAAACCAACAAAAAAAACTTCTACTATCTAATTTTAGTGTGTCGTTTTTTTAGTTGAATTTTTTTATTCTCGAATCATCACAACTTCATCAGAATTAATAACACACATTCTATTGAATAAACAAGACCCTGATTCTATTAACACAATTTTCATGGAAGTTCCTCTTTCATCAGTAACGTTTTAATATTCCAACGGCTATGTTTCAGTAATGTTTCTTTAAATTGCGTGTAAAAATAAACAAGTCCTTCCTGAAAGTCTACCAAAAAGCGAAATATAAGACAAGGATAGTGTAGAGTGAGTATAGAATTAAAATTCAGGACATATCTTCCGACTGTAGAGAGATATTTAACTAGATTGGCTCAGGACACTTCAGTTGGGGACAGCTTGAATTTTATTCCACCAACCGAACTTCATATAGTATATATATCTATATACATATATCTGTATCTATGGCGAGATGGAATCCGTTCTGGCGCCAGTAGGACACTATATATTTCATCAGAACTTGACTTAAGTGACATATTTTTTACTTTTTATTGTTTGTTTCAAAATCGGTGCAATTTATGATTGAAGAGCCTTTTTCCAATATGTAGAAAACTAGTCATTTATAATGTACAATTCGAAACTTGAACCAGCAACTGAATCGATATTGTATCGTTTCGCTTGAAATAATTACGAAGTAATTCGTTAATCAGTGTTGCGTTAATGAGCATCTAGTAGACGTAGGATTAAAAGCTAATGCAATATTAATAAGGTATAAAGGTGAATTTTGGATGTATTTTACAATAAACAGATCTTAAGAAGCTTCTAATATTTCATTGAATTATGAGCATGTTCACGAAAATATTTAATATAAAACACTCTTATAAATGGAATGCGACAAGAAATCCACCTCTTTTATTAATATTTAATGACAAAAAATCGTTGATAAGACGCACGAAAAAATTTATCACAGCGATCTTTTATGTTGGAAAACTGTAAGCTTGATGAGAACAAAGACTGGGACGAACAACAAAAAATAAAATAAAATAAAAAAAAAAAAAACTTTGTATGAATAAAGTGAAGAGTGAACAGAAATTGTAAAGTCGTGTAACAATGTAATGCTGTAGGCATACAACTTACGGATTGATGAAAGTTTTTTTTTATGGTGTCCTTATAGCATATCCCAACTCTCTAGGTGTTCAACCACCAATGTTTAAATTTTCAGTTGAAATTCAATTTCTTTTCTATTCACTAATTCATGTTCAACAATTCGAATGCTTATCGAGCGATTTTCTCAGAAAACAAACTCCAATAATAGACGTTAATTTTCAGTAATTGAAAGTTTTTAGTTTTAATGACAACAATCTGTCTGATAAGTCATGTAAAGTTTATGGTGACGGCTAAATATTTTGGAAGTTTCTCGATTCTGGGATTCGGTTTAGAGTTTTAAATATTTCTATCATCAGACTAGCTTGATTTTTTTGATTGATAAATAGATCTTTAAATACTTGAAAGAGCAGTTTTTTTCTGATGTAGCACTTAGAAATCTTGTTAATCATGAAACTTGGAAAAATACTCTCAAATGTGTCATTTGCACAATATTGCATTCTAGTAGTCGTTCAGATTGGGAAGTACGTGGGCGGGACTTGAAGTTGTCACCTATCGCCGTATATTACACAGCATCGATGTGAAAATCAACGGCTATTGATTTCGGCAAAAAAATAGAATAATTGATTGTTGAGTTGCGCAATTATTACGAAAATGGTTGGCTCATTTTTGAATGACGTCTAATTAGAGCAATTTCAAAGCTAAGTAAGTTGAAGTTGAGTTTTTCAACGTTTTATTATTAAATAAAATATGCATATGGTGCACATCATGTAAAATGGAATAGATTTTCTTTAATAGCGAGGTAGTTGGTATATAAGCTTTACTAACAAGAAATTATGAAAAAGTCCACTAATTGAGTGCCGAGCTTATTCCAACAAAGGGCTATATAAATTTTGCATTAATGCTTGTGTGTTTTATTTACATTCATTTATGTCGAGATTATACCAGTTTTATGATTATTTATTTCGTTCAATTTTTTGAGGTTATTTTAATTATTAGATAATTTTTTTTGTGGAAGAAGTTGAATTTGAGAGAGAACCTTCAAATATGGATGGAGCCTTATAAAATACTCGCAATACCATTCAACTATATTTTACCGGTGTTTCATTTTCAACAACGAATTTTATTAAATTCAACAAAATTGATGTACGAAATTTTGACACTATTTCGCTTGACACTCACTAAATAAGCAACAACTCAACGTTATTTGGAGTTTTAGATTATACAGTATGTCCCAAGCTACTCTTAAAAGTTCTTAAAAGGGCCTTTTTCGTCAAAAAAATTTTTCAAAACTATTAATGGAATTTTTCAAAAACTTTTAAGTGTAGCTTGGGACATACTGTATTTTCCTATTCTGATCGAGTTCCGATACCTTATCAAGTTCGCTACCATCAAAATAATTAACTCATTTTCAATTGATGAGATGAAAACTCGATATAGATTGAGATGGTTCGGTAATGATCGAGTCAAGTATATCTGAAGATCGAGACTTGCTTGGCGATAGGAGTTTCATCTGAATTGGGACGGTTCCTGAATTTAGATAAAAGTGTCAGGTGAAATTTTCAATTTAATAAAAATCGATCACAACGACAATGATATAAACTTGTTGCCTGTTACCTGTGTATATCACATTATAAGGTAGAAAAGTAAATGACCGTATAAATTCTTGTTATTTTCGAACAACAACAACAACAACAATATGAGAATCGTATATTTTATTTCGCCTTCGCCAAAACTTCATCTACTAATAATTTATAATAAATTCTACTGAACAAAGTGAAGTAATAAATTCAACTTTTTTATGTTTCTTTTTTTTAAAAAAGCATATTACTTTGATAAAATCTCATTTACATATTTTCTAGAATACTTTCTGTAAGGGACAAATAGAAAAAAAACACGATCGTGCTCTTGACACTTACATTACTTTTACTTTTATGTATCTGTAAACAAAAGCATGTTTCCTGTTCTGAATGTCCTAAATTTAATTAGCTCAATGCATGCAAACAAAGTAAATCCGATGAAATTAGATAGATTAGAACTTTGAAAAAGGGTTCGAATTCTATTACATTTGTTCAAAATATACTAAAATCATTGAAATTATTATTGAAAATTTTTGATTCAATTCCAAGACTCTAATGGCTGAATGCAATGATTTTAGTCTAATCCAGATGCTCGTTTTACGACCACTGGTACATTGAAGTCAACAGATATCATCATTGTATTAAATTCTATTTCAACCCGATGTTCCATTTCCTGTAGATACAATTAACATTCTTGACATTTTTGGAACGATTGTGATTTTTATAGACGACCACATAAAGAAGTTTCCAGTTTCATTTTATTTCTGAACCGAAAAAATATAACTAAAAAAAAAAAACGGAGTATAAAGAATATATTTTCGGTAAAGCTATAGGATTTACGTAGTAAATTGTTTCCGTAAAATCCCAATCTCTTGATATATTACATTGAAGCGATACTATTTCTTTCAAATTTCATCGTCAAGTCTCGATTTAATTCAAGGGAAAATTCGAGATAATATTGGATAAATTGCAATAACGTTTTTTTTTTTGTATGTTATTCAAACGGTTAGAGTATCAACTAGATGGTCGGTTTTTCTCTTTATCAATCTTTTCGTCTTTTGTTCTAGCTTCGACAAGATCGCTTTGATCTTGATGAAACGGGAATTCTAGTCTTTATCGTTTAATATAACAGATTTTAGAAATTTTATTCTTTTCAGTTAACTGTTCGATAAATATTTCTGGGATATATCTCGGAATTAGATCGAAGATTTCCTGGAGCCTTACACCTAAGGAAATTGCTGTCCTGATAGAGTTTGCTAGTTATAGTTTATCGAACTTGCTCATCCGTAGAAAGGTCAAGTGTATTAATTAAGAAAATTCAGTGAATACTCAAAATTCCGTCTACTATTTGAATGATGTCTAGCATGTTTAATAAAATTCTTCGATTTTGATCTCGCCCTGTTGGAACATTTCGCTTACGCTCCTATATAAAGTACGTGATCTCACTTACATATTCCAGAAAATGTTGGGAATCCACCAGCCATTTGCTCAATACAATTGTATTAAAAGTATACTAGAAAATCTTTCAAAGTTGTTCGAGGAAAAACTCACAGTTGAATTAGATCACATTAGACATATATCTGTTCCTATAACTTTTCTTTAAGTTAGTTTTCGTAGAAGGTGTTGTAAAAGCAAGAGTATCGTTCTTGTTTGACGATATCTCGTTCCTTTCTTCAACTAGTTCCCTGCTATAATGCAATGATGAAATAAAGTTTCCCATACAAAACTTGTCGTCTATCTGAGATGTTGATAACCAATCACAACTATTCGACAGCTCTTGTCCCTTAGGTCGATGTTTTCCACAAGACTTCAATCTAACTTTCTTTCAGTGAAATGACGTAAAATATAGATATAGATTTCTATCAGATTTAGATATCCGATATATTAAAAATTCTTCAACGTAGGGACATCAAACATGATACATTTATTAGTTTTGTTTTGCGAAAGTTTCTCGTAGAGACATTTTACAACTTACAATCGCACAAAATGGGAATAATTTGAAATTCGATAAAAAAAATATAAATAAATGGAAAAACTACGATAAACTCCACTTTTATCGGAACATTAATCCGTCAAACTGACAAGCTGAAAATTACTTATTTGATTATTCGTACACGTGCCAACAAGATCAATTCTTGTTACTAATTCCGGTGTCCTTTCATAATTCAGCCCCCAATCACCATTTTCTAATAACCGCTTCACAAATGGAAATTAGTTGGAAAACTTTAGAGATAATCTAGAAGTAAATATCAAAATAGCAGATTTTGATTGACGAATAAAAAATTCGATTTGAAAATCTTGGATAGTTTATGTGAAAAAAATTTCATTTAGAAACTAGAACGTGTCGCTGAAAGATCAGAAGTCTCGACTGGAAAATTGTTTATTAACGTTAAAATTGAGACAAAAACATTGAAATTTTATTGTAAAGTGACATATGAAACAAATATAACTTGAAGTTATGAATATTTCGCCGACAAAACGCTCCGATAAACAATCTGAGACTGTGGAAATTTTGTTGAATTTAGGAAATAACCGAAATCATACGAAATTTCCCTGTAAATATTCCAATAAGCCATCAAATATTGTTGATACAATTCAGTTGAAGACAGCAATTTTGTTATCGAGACAGAAACAAACATCATTAGCCTGTCATAAAAATTGATTTGTTTACAAACAATCAATGTCATAAAAAAACCGTATATTTTTCGATATTGGAAAATGAGATTTTCTCGAGGGGGAAAAAATCCCAGATTATATTGATGCAAATTGAACGAGAGACAAATTAAAGGCGAGAAAGACAGATAGAATTTTGGGGAAGGAAATTGAAATAACAGCCAAAAGATTGATTATTCATGATAGATGCCTAGATATTATCGAAACATGAGCTCATTTAACACTGACAAGTATCAATTATGATCGGCTTTCTACAAGTTTAATCTCTACTACTAGAAATATGACGGAGTAATAATAGTTGATGATTTCTAGGAATTCCAAATTATTGATTTTCTACATTACAAGAATTGTAGAGTTGAAATGAAACTTCCCCGTATTTAAGTTTCTTATTTGTTGTTGTTGTCGTCATTTTTTTTTTTCTGTCTTGAGATTTTGTTAGAGTCGTAATGAACGTTCTAGGTAGTGACCTAATTAATCTTAACTCTAAAATCCTGTTAAAGTCTCCAGTATTATTAAACTTGTCTCTATTTAATTGTCAACTAGGGGGCAAAATTATTGAAGTATCATTTTAATAAATAACCACATTTTATCTTCCCTAAAAGTATCATTATTCAAAAAGCTGAATATATCGATCTAGATTTTTTGTTTTCTGAAAATTGTCCGGTTAGAATTGGACTTTTTGTTTCAATTTTACTGTTCAATCTAACTGATAAGTTGAAACTTTTTACAGTTGACGATGATGAAGATAAAGATTGACATTGTGTTGAGGCTAATTAAATATTGATAATTGAATGTTGGAATCAAGAAGCGAGAAACTAGCTGAATTGTTTAATTGTTATAAAATTTATTTAAATCTTGATTAATTTCTATGTAAATGAGAATTATTCAAATAAATAACACTAAATGTCGCTTTACAAAAGGGAAATACAATAATTAAATTTCATATTAGTATTATTATTTCACAGCCAGTCAATTTTGATTATTTAATGTTCATAATCATCTATAGAGAAGTTTCTTCTAGTTTGAAAATTCGACAATGTTGTTCCGAACAGTTGTGGGGATTTATTGTATATAATATATAACTATATAATATAGTATACAATTGGTAGCTTTAGGCGTTGCCATCGTTTCAAAATCTAATTACTTACTTTGCGTTCTATAGTATTCCTTCTGGATATTGTTTGCAAGCACTGGCATGATTTATTTATGATAACTACTAAAGCTTTCATAGATATAGTTGTATATTTAACTAAATATGTATTTGTGTTTCTCAGTTGAAATTAAACGATTTCAAATATAATGATAGAAATTTTAATTTTGACCAACACAATTCAGATACCTTCATTATTTCCAAACAAATCCCCATCCTACAGTTGTTCCGTGGACGAAACATATTGTAACTATTACCGAAAAATGCTCCATCCTATGTCCAAATTGTCGTCAAATAAGTCTTCTAGAGATATAGATGCCAAATCAGGATTGTCTTTGGATTGAAACTAGTTTATATAGGAGGTATCTTAATTTGATGAGAACAATAAGAATCAGAAGTTAGAGAACTTTTTCATTAAAGCATCTTTGAAGAGGACCTATCTTGTTTTTGGAGCGAAAAACATATATTAGCTAATTTATTCTGGAGACGTGCTTGAGAAATCAAAACTGAAGTCTTTGGCTTGAAATTCTGAGTTGGAAAAATACTGAGTGAGCTGTACTTTGTTTATAGAGTGCAGAAAAAACTTTTGAGAATTGTGATATGATTTAACACTATAACAAAATTGGCATCAATTTTAGAACTCTTGTCAGTTCTTTGATTTGTAAACTAAAAAAAAATTATTGACTTCGGAATTTTCGTATATCTCATCTCTCGGATAAATAACAAAAGTAACAAAATATATTGTTGAAGTTTTTTTTTTGTGCACAACATAAGATCGTGAATGTTTGAAGAGTTGGCTTGTGAAGGATGCTTGGTATCTCTCATATATCGGATAAAACTGGAGAAAATTGTCAAATTGAAGAATTATAGATGAAAATTTCAGTCAGAACTTTGAGACATGGCTTTATCCATGAAATGTACGGCTAAAAATAGCGCTGGATTATATTTTGTAATCCATTTATCTACTGTTAAATTAATGTTTTGTGTTGATAAATGGCGGCTTAGCTATACTCTGAGAAATAACAATAATGGACAGATGGAAGAATAGAATGAATGCTGCATAAAGTCCGTATTGTTATTTAACATGAAAATATGTTGGTATTGTATGGAAATAATTGGGACAATTTTGTTGAATTCAAGTAAAACTAATAATTTATAATAAATGTACTCGTTCAGAATTTGATGTTATTCTTGTTAATAGTGCTAGAATGTTCGGCAGTTAAACATTGCTTATTGCAGCCCCCAAGGAACATTCACTGAGTTTACCGATTCGTTAACGACAACCAGTGAATACTGTTGGTGAATACTCAAGAAGTTTCATTACGTGAATTGCGATCACAACTCAAAGTTACAACTAAAATTATAAGTGGAAAGATTGCCAAATTATTGTGTCAATTGTAAAATTTCCAAATCATTTGGAAGATAATCGGCATTCATTCATTATTTCGATTGTTACAATTCGTTGGTCTTGTTGCAGTTTTCGATAAACAATACAAATAATACATTGATAGACTGAATGCAGACGCTTATTTAAAGTTGAAGAGCGAAACATTATTAAGTTTTGTGAAGTTGAGACTTAATTAAACAAGAATCTAAGCCTTTCACAACGCCAAGATTAGAAACTATATATGAACTTCTTAATTAAAATAAACCGATGAGAACTTGAACTTTTCAATAAACTAAGTGCCTTTGGTCGTTTGTGTTTACAATTTTAGCGCAATTGTTGAAAGTTTTGAAACTTCATCTCTCATCATCCAACCAACAAAAATCCATATTTGGTCTAGATTATTATTTTTTGATTATATACAAACCAATTATATTAGAAGTGGTTTCTCTTGTAGTAGTTACAATTTTTTTCTTATACAATCCCCTAATAATATCGCAGTCTTAATGGTCACAGATTGTGCTGAATAGAAACTTCATATCCGAGAGGGTTTTCGTCCTTTTTCCTTTTATAAAGCTTTATAGAACAACGGAACGTCGTCGAGGTTCTGCGTAATTAATCATTTGAAAAGTGGGTCAAAATTGCATTATTACAACAGTATTTTTGGGAATTACAATTTGTAGAAAATATGGAAAATTGAGCTTCATCGGATAGAAATTCGAAAATTTACAAATACTTTAGAAAATCTCTATGTCCAATGTACTGACACGAACACAAAAAGAACTGCTACTATCCTTTCAATTCCTTCCATTTGATGTTGGTAGAAGGGGGGAAAAAAACAAACTTAAAACGTAAATAATTAATGAATAATTCAACAGGATTACGGTTTCCGCTTCGAGGTTAATTAGTACCGACGCAAAATAATTCTAAATATACTCTCGACTACGTCATTCCTCTCTTCATCATCATTATCATCAGCATCTCTATTTTAGAGGAAATTTAACCAATGCAGAAATCTGCTTGAATAACGAATCTAGCTTGTTTATCAGAGCTTTTAGTAAATTAACAATACAGTTTTTATTAATATTCAATAGGCTATGAACTAGACTTTCACTATATGAAATATTGGAACATTTAAATAGATTGAATTTACGAATGGAAAGATGAGCTGTTTTTCCGAAATTAATTCGATGCCATGATTGATGGAATGTTGTGAATCTGTGCGCAATACTATTCTATATAGATTTTTTTTTCGAAAAAAGAGATTTAGCGCAATTTTTATTCTATCGATCCATACTAGCAAGTCGCATATGTGGAGAATATGTATAATTACTTCAGTCTTATACGTTTGCTTTTCTGAAGCCCAACTTTACTAATCTCCATGTTAATAGTTGCACATGATGTTCAACGAGCATGATAATTACTTCTATGTGTAAATTATTAACATATTTTGGAGTTGAAAGGATCAGGGCTTCATCTAGTAAAAGGATCTGTGACCTGGTCTGTATTTATATATTTTTTGTTCTTGTCCTTTTTAACGGTTGAAATATTATCCTTTAGCAGACAATGTTAAGTGATGAATAATAGACCTGTTCTTGTATAATTCAACCGTTTTAATTTCATTCTTCAAAAATATAGAGTAATCTCTTCAAAAAGGCTGATGCTTTCTAGCGAAATTGTTTTATTTTTTGTTGCTTTTATTATTGTGTTCTATTACATGGATTCTCTATTGGAAGACGCTATTCGCTTAGATAGTCATCCAGCAAAATTGTTTCAATATCAGAGATTTTGTTCGGAATTTCCTGATCATTGGAACCGGGAATTTTCAAGACATTCCAGATTATTTGTCGAATAGATCATAGATGATATCAATATATCGATATTGTTGTTGTTTTTGTGATATTCGTAATTCATAATAATGACAATATCCGCTTTCGAGGTATTTTCTTTGGAATTATCTTTTTCAGATTTAGTTCAGATTAGCTTTATTGCTTTTGTACATTAACTTCTATTTGCACTTTAACATTTCATTTTCTTTATTCTACGATTCAAATTTCATTTTCTCTTTTGTAAAAATGTATTATCATATTTCCAGTTATTATTATATTTTTTGTTTTCATTTACAAGACATCTTTATCGTTTCTCTATTTGTTTTTTCAATCATCTAGAATAAATTGGATTTCGGAAAATTGTAAGTTTTACATCTAATTTAAACGAATTTCCGTATTTATTGAAATAAAAAACAAAAGAAAAATATGCAGATTGTTTCAAAACTTTTACAATTCCTAATATTGTGGTTTTGTCATTTAGGATAAGTTAACTTAATGGAGAAATTTTTACCCGTAATCTAAACATAGGTAAAATTTTAATAAAGAAAATGAAAATCTGTTGATTCAAAGATTATAAACTTCGATAAAACCTTTGGTAACGACGAGTTTTGAAAAGAAAATTCCAACTAACAATAAAAATAGCTATAATTCTGAAAATTTTTCAACCACCATCTATGGTTTTCAATAATGGAAATTATGCTTCAAAACATAAAAGTTAAATGAAAATTTGAAATTTCAGAAAATAGGAGAACTGGGAAATTCGTTTGAAAGCTGAAAAGTTTCTACATTATTAATTTCAACCATTGATCGAAACTTGAATAATTGAAATGTCAACGAGAGATCTGTGAAATTTTGTGTAATCCCCAAAATATTCAAAAGTTTTGAGACTGCTGGAATGAAAAACGTATTTTTTCAAAACTCGATATGAACTTCTCGCATTTCGCTTGTATTCCGAATTAGAGCTGAAGATTTTGGGAACATTGACCTAGTGGAAGAATCAATGGAAATTTGTCAAAATATTGCTGTACAAACAATTTTCGAGAATAATCCTCGAATTTTATTTCAATAAAAATCGAGATCTAATTGATGAATTCTAAATTGTTCAATTATGTATTTATTACGAAATGTGACTCAAATGTTTTGTTTATTTTGTGAGCGAGCTCTGGGGACGCCAGTTTCTGAACTGCTGGTACAAAATACGTTTTTTGTTTTTTTTTAAACAAGACCAACAATTAATATCCCCAATTCAAATTCCGTTTATAGCATTAATCTATGTTGTTGTATTCCATTTTCTGTAATGCTATTTATCCATTTCCCCATCGTAATAAACATTTTACAAATTTCCAAAATGTAAACAGAAAGCCCCAAAGTCACTCTGTGTGGAGTAATTCAAATTAACCACCATTAAAATCATTCTTCTCCCTATATATTATATATGACATGAAATAATAATCAGTCTTCTGTTGGAATTGAATAGAATTTGGAAACTGCCATTTTAATGACTAATTCATTAATTATAATAATTATTAATTCTATTGAAATTTGATTTAAATTGAAATTATTTGATTCCATTCAGAAATTGATTGGATTTTTTTTCAGAGTTTTTTGAGTGGTTTTGTTATTCATCAAACAATCTGGCTCCGTCAAATTTTCATAGTTGTTAACCATGAATTCTAATTATCTTTGATTATTAATTGACTCCCAAACTAATTAGAATGTTTAATAAATGAATATTGTTAGTTTTGATGATAAAATTGTACGCAATAACAACCATAAGCCCTCGAAATATTTCAATACATTAAATTAAATTAAATATTCAACTAAATGTGATTGTATCTATCGTCTTTAACGATAAAAGCTCGAATAGCTTCGAAATTCTCTTACTTTGTAATGTTCCCAAATACCCACATTTCTATCCTTGAATAATAAGATCTGTATCTGTGAAATATTTAGGAATCAACATAGGCCCGATTTTATCTCGGATGCGGTCTAAACACCAAGAATCTAATACTTGTTTTGATTCATTCCTGTTTGTTTGGTCCTTAAAAATAACATGTTACCATAGAATAATATGAATAATGAATTCGATCGAAATTCTAAAAACATAAGTCAATATTATTCTTTCCAGTTGGTCGAATTTCAAATTGTTTAATATTCAATTTTTCGTCCATCTCACTTTCTTATAATTAATCAATAAATTTGCGAATCGTCAATTTGAATAAATTCAAATAGTATTGTTTGTTTAAAAAATAAAAGAGGAAAAGTTGGATGTAAATTGTCATTCATTTATTCGAGTATTGCTAGTTTTCAGTTGAATAATCCATATTCATGTCGAGCCCAGGTCATTCTCTTTGTTTTTAGTGTCTTGTATAACTGTTGAATAGGATACATTGGCAATTGTTATTCGGGGTTAAAATAAACTTTGATTAAAATAAACAATTCAATTTCAATTTCGTGTATATCATACATTGATTCAGACCTGGTCTCAATCAACTGAAAACTGAAATCGGATTAGATGATAGACTAGTTCTCTATTTACCATAATATACGAATGGGAAAATTGGAAATTTTTTTAATAATTATTTCGGTATTTTTTTTTCGCTATTCAAGCTCTATGTCGAAATGAGTAAATTCCAATGTAAATACGATATGATTCTCGCATTTATTAAGACAAGAATCTTTTATATTTCTGATAGTAAATCGTCCATTACTTTTGGTACAAATGCCAGTGGAATGAATCTCGTCGTTTTTAATCTTTAATTAAATTCCTCTATAATTCTACAAGGAGTTATTGAAGATTGAAGATTATAATATAGATCGTAGTTTAATCTAAATGTAATTTTTGTCTTTATATTCGTTCGTGGAATTATTGACTATGGGCTATGCATCATTTATCGTTTGACAGGAAAATAGATTAATATTGTCTCTATATGTGAAATATTGGTTTTCAGTAATGAGTTTTACAGAAATATTTCAAAATTATAATTATCAACTATATAAGCTGGAATATTTTCTAAACAAACATATTTCTCTCATCAGTTTAGTTTATCGAATTCTAACGGCAGTAACAATATGAATTGTCGAAAAGTCTCGTTTTCTGTAACTCTTCATCAATTTTCTGAAATGCAAATTTCCACTAAATTTTTAATTTTTTCCTGATCGATTTCATAGTTTTTTCATTTCTCAGTGAAATATTACATCTCTATAGCGGAATTTTCACGCTTTTAGCTAAACAATCGATGATTCTTTTCACTTATGTTTTGTGGAGCTTTTTTGCTTCTCCAATTGGATTACAGCTCTCAGTTAAATCGTATGATCGAAATTGTAATTGTAAAGTTCTTATTTATTCAAATTTAAGATTCAAAAATCACACATTTTTAATTGAAAATTTAAACTTGGAAATCTGGAACAACTAAATCTTCCAATTATAGTTTTTATAATTTTCAGCCAAATTTCATGACATTCCACCTCTATAATTTGAATTTAATTGAGCGTTAATAATTTTAACATACTGAAAATTTGATATTTGACATCACTACTACAGATTCATAATTATCTCCAAATTATAGTATCGGAGTTGAAAATTTTCTTCAGCTCTTGTTTCATTAACAACGATCCAATTAAAACAGAGACAGAATTGAAACTAGCTGAGAAGTGTATTGGGATAGGGTCAAAATTACTATTATTATTATTGCTACTAAATTATTATTACTAACCCAATTTCTGTTCTCATCATCTAGTACATACAAGCATTTCAATTAGATTTAAGTGAAGATCGAAATCGTGATTTGAATTGTCTATTTTCTATAGGGAAATTGCACTAACAATAAGCCAGATTAATAGTAAATCTCAGCCTTTAAGATAATGCATCCTTGTAATTACAATACCTGTATATATGTCTGATATAGTTCGATTGAAATGTGTCACGTTTCATACTCGAGCAAATATGCTTGTCTAATAGTAATTACAAGTAGATCAAACACAAGATATCTATACAAAGCTAGTAGGACTATTGAATAGAAATCATGTTTCTATAATAATAAAATAGAACGATTGATTATAATTTGGAATCGATCCTTTGAAAGTGAAAATATCCAGAAAATTGTATATTTGTACAGTGAATGGTTGAGAATAAATAAGAATTACAAATAGTCAATTAAAATTCTTCAGAACTTCATTATCAGTTCGCTGTTGTTTGACATTTAATATAAACGGAGATTCGCTGAATAAATTGGATAATAAAACCGATGTGATTTTTCACAAGTGAAGAGCGACTTTGGCTTGTTCGTTTCCTTTCTCGAGCGCATTCAAACGACAATTTTTGACGGGAAAAAGAATTACGAGTTGTTTGTGTTTTATTCCATTGTAAAACTTCTCCACTTGTCCAATTGACTGAACAATAATAATAAATCAAAAATGTATCTCAATTGGTAATGGAAATATGCAAATTTCATTGTTGTTCGATTATAATTGAGAGAACATCATCGATTTTATTGTAACAAAGTATCAACTTAGATTTGAAGACTTGTCATCCTTTTCCTATTGAACGTCCAGTGAAAAGGGTCAACAAACAACAACAGTCACTTTATTGTTGGATCGTTGAAATGTTCCGGGATTCGTATTAAACAGGATAAACATACACGAAAATTGGGCAATATGTCCTGGAAGTAATACTAACTTTAATCGTATTTCGTTGTTGCGTCTCTCAATAGGGCATAACGGCCATTGGCTTGAAATCTTTGGAAAAATAATCTGGATAACAGACAATTTCGACAATAACAAAACAGCAATAACGGCAACGTAGAATTACAATTGGATCAGGCAATGTGGAAATGTCATTTTCTGAATGTTGTCGTCGTCACTTTGCATAGTAAATTAGATTTTTCTAATAATAACAAACGACTGTTATATGCCGAAATATAATAAGAATATCAACGAAAGTTTCCCGGCTTTATCGAATAAAATCGACTCGGTTGAATTATTTTCTGTTTTGTGTTGATTATTTTTTTGTTGATATTACTTTTTTTCTCTCTTCCCATTTTGCGGTGTCTACTGAAAGAGAATTGAAACGATAAGTTTATTGAATTTAACTTGGAGATGACATCTGCCATAAACATTTTTGGTGGATAATTTTTTGCTATTTTCCTATAGAAACAGCATAACAAGAACGGAACAATCGCAATAATAAATGATTGTCATCAATTCCTTTGTATATGTGATTTTTAACGAAATCTATTTAAACTAGAAAATCAATAAAGACCGAAATAAATCGAACCGTTTCATGCAAATACCCATATATCCTTCTTCATTGATGTCAATCGTAAATTTTATATATTCAATTACCGTTATTACTAAAATTAAAATTATCAACAAATTCTGACAATATCACGATCGGTTTTGTGTAAACATCAAGTTGAT
>JAZBGZ010000442.1:9852-38957 GCA_037414795.1 Stenodera caucasica | reverse complement strand
ATAAAGCTTTGTAAATTAACAATTTCATAGACTATTTCCGACCAAGTTCCCAACTAGAAATATTATAATAAAACAATCTATATTTTATTGGTGTAAGACAAATCTCTTCATAGGCAATCCTTTAACTCCCAGTCCAGTAATTTTGTAAACTCCCCCACATTTCGGATCTTGCGGTTTTCCATCAACAGGTAGAGAAGCCGTTGTGACGAAAAGCTCATCTAAATTCGGCCCGCCGAAAGCGACTGAAGTTACTTGAGGTACCGGCAATTCGACAGTGTCTAAAAGCGTTTCCGGTTTCCGACCATCAATCTTAACTATACGTCCACTATGAATAATGGCTATCCATAAATTACCATCAGCATCCACTGTCATACCATCCGGTAATCCGGGCATGTTGTTCTTCTTTGACGAGAAGAACTGTCGACCATTACCTACAAATATTGTTTTTATTTTATATCTGATAATTACAAGTTGCTGATTTTATACTTATTGTTGCGGTTTTTTTATCGTAATCGTATTGATCGACGCAATATTTCATCGAATCGATAAAATAGAATTTGTCACCTTCCGGACTCCAAGTCAAACCGTTCGATAATTGAATTTTATCTAAATGCTTGTCTAATTGACATTTCGAGCTGAAGCAGTATAATTCACCATCTGCAGGAGAGGCTTCAAAATTGCTCAAATCGAGATTATGTGTCCCAGTCCATAAATGACCAGTGGGATCTACTTTAGCATCATTGATAAAATATGGAATTTTATTGAATTCCTTAATAATTTTGTAATTGTCACTTTCACCGTCCCATTCAATAATGGCCAAATGATCCGTCAAAGGGACGATAAAACGATCATTTTGGTTCTCTACCGGTATGATGAAATTACAATTATAAGGCTCTGGAAAGAAATTTAACCCAAAATAAGTACTTTTTATGGATCAATCATTTGAATTATCCGGAATACATACCGACACAGGCTTTCGTATATTTTCCATTCGCATAATTATATTTTCCTATGGTTTTTTGATTGCCGACACAATCGACAAAATATAAACTTTGTGTCTCAATGTCCCAATGGGGTCCTTCACCTAAAGTGAGACCTTCAACAATACGTTCGATTTTGATCGGCATATTCTCGATTTCAAGACAAAATCACAGCAATTATTGTTATTTGTATCGCGACTTAACAATTGTCTTGTTGTTATTGAAGCGTCTGATTCACGACTACGACTAACTGTTAATGCAGCATATCTCATTATTTATTGTGAAAAAGTAATGAAATAATAATCAAGATTCCATATCTGATGATAGATAGACTATTCAACAACATTTTAATCAAACAATAAATCCCCGTTATCATCTAAATCGACAATTTTATTTAACTAATCACAACAATAAAGACATAGATTGAAATGAGCATTTCTACATAAAGAGTTGCCTAGATTTTGTTGAAATAAAATCTACAATTTTATTCTAAAACGAATCTTTTCATAGGCAACCCTTTAACGCCCATCCCTGAAATTTTATAAACTCCCCCACCATTGGGGTCCTCCGGTGGTTGTCCATTGAGAGGAACAGCAGCTGTTGTGACGAAGAGTTCATCCAAATTTGGCCCGCCGAAAGCGAGAGACGTCACCTAATTTGTCGAAATTCATCCAATATAAGTCAAATTAAAATTGGAAATAAAATCGAAAAATACTTGACGCATCGGCATTTCGATCGCTTCGATCAGATTATTGGGTTTGTGGCCGTTGATTCTAACGATTCGTCCGCCATTGAAAAGAGCAACCCATAAATTACCATCGGCATCGATGGTCATGCCGTCGGGTATTCCGGAAAGCTGGTGTTTCTGGAAAGAGAACCATTCTCGACCATTACCTACAATTATTACCAATAATCATCATTCGATTGATTTTAGTCAAAAAAGTTGTACTAATCGTTCCAGTTGCTTTGTCGTGATCATATTGATCGATGCAATATTTCAAGGAGTCGATAAAATAGAATTTATCAGTCTTAGGATTGAATGTGAGTCCATTCGATAATCGAATTTTGTCTAAATGTTCTTTCAACTCGCCTCTAGAATTGAAAGAATATAATTTACCATACGGTTGAGATAATTCGTACTGTTTGAAATTCACTTTACATGTCCCAGTCCATAAGCGACCCATTGGGTCTACTTTAGCATCATTGATAAAATAAGGAACTTTATCGAATTTCTTATCAATTTTGAAATTATCGTTCTCCCCATCCCATTCGATTATAGCCAAATGATTAGTTAACGGTACAATAAACTGATGTTTTCGAGTTTCAATAGGAATTACGAAATTACTAGTAGAAGGCTCTGAAAACAAACAAAATTAATCACTCCTAATTAATTAATCAAATAAAAATCAATTATCTCAACTAGGAAATACACTACACATAAATATATTTCCCAACATTGATAATGAACTATAAAATTGAAATTTGTGATCTTTTTCTAATTTTTATCGAGTTTCTTTAGATTTTCGCGAAATACTCACCAACGCAGATTTTGGTGTATTTTCCGGATGAATAATCATATTTTCCGATAGTATTCCGATCAACTGAACAATCAACGAAATATAAACTTTGTGTTTCTATGTCCCAATGGGGACCTTCTCCCAAATTCAAGCCTTCGATAATTCGGTCAATTTTGAATGCCATCGTCCAAAAAAATATTTTGGCCAAATTGCTGCAATTGTGTTGATGATTTCACAGTTAATTACTGATTGTTGAATAATTAAGTGCATTCTATTTTGTTCCTGATTCGATGACCATAGAGATAATTAAAATTAAAGATCGTTTATTAGAAATTCATCATCTCCATCTCGATCTTTAGTTATTATTTTCACGATATTACTGCCTATTATTGATTGATGAATGAATCACAAACGATAACAGATAAAGATAAAAAATAAAGATATTGATAAATAATTAATACTGTTGTACGTGAGTATAAAAATTTATTTTTTCCCAATATAATAAATATCCTATAAATTTATGAGCGCTTCTTTCTAATTTTCCCCAAGTATCAATATTTCGAAATATCGAAATATTGATCTCAATTCGAACCTGTAAGACAAAATAAAATTTTTATTATTTTTACCAATTGTTCAACAGAGATTAAGTCTTTTTTACATGAATAAAATAATATTTTTGTCTGCTAATTAAACTTTGAAGTGTTAATAAATCAATATCTAATCTAAAGTATAAAACAAAGCAATTCATTCTAGCTCCAAGACCCTTAATTTTTGTAAATACCGCCTTCTAAAGGGTCACCGAGTGCTGATAAAATCCCATCAGTTACGAAAAGTTTATTCAATTTCGGTCCATCGAAACAAATCGACAAAACAAATATTTATTTAAAAAACTCGATTAAAAAGTTATCAATTATTTTTTGTAGTTCTAAAAGGACATTAGGTCGTCGGCCATCAATTTTGATAACACGATAACCTTCAATAATTCCCATCTCTATCAGTAGTCGTACCATCAGTTGTACCAGGAATAATATGATCTTTCAGTAAAAATCTTATCTGATGATTATCTGGAAAAAAAAATACCATAACTTTTTTATTTTTACAAAATTGGCTGAATCGATGTAATAAAACTTATTAATTTTCAGATTTCATGAAAGACCATAAACAATTCTAAATAATAGCTATTGTTTTTATTGATAATAGACAAGACTTCAAACAATATTAAGTGCCAACCAGGTAATTATCAAATAAAAATGAAATTCTAATGATATCTTTATCCCTAAACAAGTTCTGATCCTCAGTTTTTATTTGTCCATTGTACTCATTGACTATTTAAACAGTTATCTCAAGGGTGAGGGTGAGGATAGTGAACAAATGAGAGATAGGGACATTTTGTAATATTATCTTCATCTCCGGAACTATTATTTTTTGCTCCTTAAATAGGTTTTAGTTTGGTCAAATTTTTAATCTGATTATTCGACGATTACCGATCTGGCCCTTCACCTAACCTTAGACCTACAACAATTTTCCCAATTTTAAGTGGCATTCTATCAAAGTTAATAATACTATTGAGAAATATTTTTCTTCAAATACTTTTTATTGAAACTATAACACGTGGCATTTTTATAGGTCGCTATAGCAACGATTTTTAAAATGAAACTTATTTAATTGATTTTTTCTAATTGACAATAATTAAAATTGTACAGCGGACGTCCTGTATTTATGTATGTATAAAGTCTTCAATTTCTAATGATTAAATATCGAAGTTTAAATAAAACTACAATAAATCAATATCAAAAGTAAATTTATTTTTTAAAAAATTATTGTATAACGAATCTATGCATTGGTAATCCCTTTACACCAAGACCTGTAATTTTATAAACTCCACCTTCTAAAGGGTCGCAGTCATCACGTACGGTGCCACAAGTGACGAAAAGCTCATCTAATTTCGGTCCTCCGAAACATAAAGAAGTTGTCTACAATAAAAAAAAATTATAAAAACTCTTAAAATTTTGATTAAAAATAAAGTGATTACATTTGGTATTTCGATAGTGTCAAGAAGTACGCCTGGTCGATGACCGTCAATTTTGATGATACGATGCCCTTCATAGATTGCCACCCATAAATTACCATCAGCGTCCATTGTCATCCCATCAGGAGTTCCGGGGATTTCGTAATCTTTTATTGAAAATAATTGTCGGCGATTATCTAAAGAATTAAAATATTAATAGGAGTTTGTGATGATTTCCAAAAAGTTTCTTACAAATTTTGTAGGTTTCATGCTCGTAATCGAATTCATCGATACCATAAGACAACGAGTCGATGTAATAGAATTTTTTCTTTTTTAAATTCCACGCGAGACCATTAGCAATTTTGATGCCCTCCAATTGTGTTATCATTTCACGTGAATCTAAACAATACAATTCGCCATCGGCTGGAGTGTTTTCAACATTGTTGATATCAACATTTTGAGTACCGCCCCATAATCGACCAGCTGGATCGATTTTACCATCATTGAAATTATAGGGAACTTTGGCCAAATTCTCAATAATTTTCATTTTCGATGATTCACCATCCCATTCGATGACGTTCAATTGATCCTCCATCGCTAAGACGAACAATTTTTGACTGTTCTTCAAAGAAGCTATGAAACACGGTCCTTTCGGCTCTAAATAAACATGAACTTCATTATCAATATTTTCAATAATTAATTTTCAACTTACCACACAAGACTGATTTGTGCAACTTTTTTGTATAGTGATATTTATTGATTGATCGATGATTTCCAATTTTATCAACAAAATACAACGATTGGTCTTCAACATCCCAATATGGACTTTCACATAGTGACAGTCCAGTAACAATTTTCTCAATTTTCGGTGCCATTATTACAAGATTTTGAAAGAATTCTAATGATCAACTGAAAAATGTAGCTTGTTCGGCCGCTTTTTAAGGAAATTTCAACAATTATCTACAAGAGAAGGTCAAAGAATATCGTAAATTTCAAAGAAAATTATCTTCATATAAACGTATGAAGTTCCAAGATTCGAATTTTTAAACGGTCTTTTCTCCATTGAACAAATTTATGGAATACCCGATTTCATTGTAAAATAAATTCAGTCACTGGTAATTTCTTAACATCGAATTTCCCTATTCAACGGAATTTCCTCGCTTGGTGTGACTCCATAAGTCGTGCAAAAATCGTCTACTTTTGGAATTTCGAAATAGAGCGAAATTACCTAGAATTTTTGAAAAAACTCTTCAGAAAATTCTTATCACATAGAAAATATGTTATTCTTTTTGGAATTTATAGTTGGATAGGTCCTTCTAAAAAATTGGGGATAACTGATTATAATTATTCAGAAAAATCTCATTTGTGTTTATTTTCTTCATCCGGTTTCGTTGTCGTAATTTTAGCAATTAGCCTTTCTTAAATTTTTCTATTTAAGATTCGAGATGAGATAATAAATTTTGCGCTACAATAACTTCGATGCTAACAAAATATAGGTATCTCCATCTTGGTCTTCATCTACAAGCAAAAAGCTCACTGTTTTCTGTTCTTTTGAGTTTACTCATGCTTTTTAGAAATTCTTCAAAACAATCTTTATGTTAATCTTGATCAATATTTATGGAACCATAACATATCTTCTTTTTCTTGAATTTTTGTTTTGTTGGATCCTCATTTTAATCTGTAACACAAACCATTTTTTTTATATTCATCTGTGTTTATTTTGTGGTTTTGTTTGGCTCAATAGATCTTTATATACATATAATCTTTATCTTGATCTTCATCTAGGAAATTAATATGTATTTTCTTGCTGCTCTCTATGAGTTCTGTACAATTTTTTGTCTGAAAAAATTCTAGAACTTCATTTCAATCTTCAATTGTCTAAGCAAAATAAATTTTCTTGTGTGATTTCTCTATTAGATTGAAGACTTCATCTTCAACTTGGCCTTGTATTTTTATCATGAGAGAGAACTTAATCTTGTTGTTGCCCTTTATGACGTTCTCTCATCTTCGATGTTGTCATTATTTCAATTAATATGATAAAATATCGTGACGAAACTAAAACAACGATTTTTTTATTTTTCCAATATAATTTCTAGACACAATTTAATCTTTAAATTTCAAACATTTACAATAAAATTAATTGGAAAAACTATCAATTTAATTATTTTTATCAATCTGTTGCAGTGAATTCAATTATAGATAAAGTAAATTAAAATAGATGAACTAGAAAAAGGGTCAAATCGACCAAAAACTATATAAAACGAAGAATTGAAGACAAATTTAATTCAATCGAATTATTGTATTACAATAATGGCTCCGGTTATTGAAGTTATAACTGAACGTGTAACTCTAGGTGAAGGTCCACATTGGGATCAAGATACCCAGAATTTATATTATGTGGATATTTTCGGTCAGGCCATCCATCGATATCACCCATCAACAAATACTCACACCAAAGTCATAATTGGTAAATAAATATATAGCTTTTCTTTTCTTATTCACTTATTTTATTGATTATTATGATTGTAGAAGGAGGTCCTGTAACTATGGTGGTTCCAGTCGAAGGCACCCATGACCGCTTTTTGGTTAGTGTGGCTAGGAAATTGCTGGTAGTCACATGGGATGGTGTCAGTAATACAGTTTCGAATAAGGAACTGTTGATTGAAGTTGAAAATAAAGATGGTTATTTAAATAATCGTTTCAATGATGGGAAAGCCGATCCTGTTGGGCGACTTTGGGCCGGTACTATGGGCCCTGAGCCCGAAATTGGTAAATTGGAGAAGGAGAAAGGCGCCCTTTATACACTAATCGGTAAACATCAAGTTAAAACGCATTTAACTAAAGTTAGTATTGCTAATGGACTAGCATGGAATGTTGAATTGAAGCGAATGTATTACATCGATTCACCAAGAAGAACTGTGGATCAATACGATTATGATATTGGAAAAGGCGAAATTGGTAATTTTCTTTTATTAAACAAATTCAATTGATTAATCACGAGTTTTTTGAAAAATCTAGCAAACCGTAAAGTAGTTTTCGATTTGGACAAACATAACATTCCCGGAGTTCCCGATGGTATGACTATTGATAACGATGGTAATTTATGGGTTGCTGTTTTTGATGGTGGTTGTCTTCTCCATATTAACCCAGCTACCTCCGAATTGCTCACTACCATAGAGTTTCCAGCACGTCAAGTATAAATTTAAAAGTATCTCTTGTTCAAATTGAATACTAATTTTTATAATTATTCAATCTAGATTACTGCAGCTGCTTTCGGTGGCCCAAATATGGATGAACTTTACGTCACTAGTGCCCAATTGGTAGTAAAAGGTGTGAAACAACCCCATCCAGCTGGAGCTGTATTTCGTGTTACAGGGACTGGTGCTAAAGGCAAGCCTGGTTATAAAGTGAAAATTCCTGTTTGAAATGTAACATTTTATGTTCTTTGAAATAAATAAAGTCCTTTAAATTTAAAATCTGGCTCTTCTCATTGAAACTCTTTTCGGAACAGCTGTATATCTGAAGAATGATAGATTCTTGATTATATACTGCGCCTAATGATTTAATGATATTGGAATAAGTTATAATCCATTAAACAATAAATTCTGGGAAAATACAACAACAAAGTTATTCAAATAAATAAAGAATAAATAAATTAAAACTTGAGAGTCACAAGCAAAAGCAGCACTTTAACCACTTCCACTGTGCCAGTAGTTATTTTGTATTATTATCAAACGTCAAAGATTCCATCATTTTATGATTAATTAAACATAAAAAGAGAAGTAACGTCAAAATTAGTTGAAAATGGTCCGAAATGCAATCGCTGATGATCATCTCTTAACATATCTGCATTCTGTATCGAAAGAAAATACATATTCAGTCGGATTAATATTTGGCCAGGTAAACATAACCTCATCTTCAATTTTCATAAACATATGTCGGATTTTTTCGATTGAGCTCCAATTTTAGCATGTTTCTGGTAAAGATTTCATAATCCATTTAGCGAAAACACCAGCAGTTCGCCCTATCGGTAGTGATAATGATGAGGAGATTCCTCGAATTACAACAGTGAATGATATCCATGAAGAATGGGTGGCTGATCACGCCAAACAGTCAACTAGAATGTTACCAGGTGGTATGCACGTGTTAGGACTGTTTATTATATCACCTGAAGATATAACGAACTCAAATGCATTGAAAATCAAATCGATTCTCACTTGTCTACATAAAGAATTAGATTTGAATAAGTATATGTTTGGTAATGTTTCAAATGGGGAGAAATTATTTTTAAATTACTGCTCACAAACACATCAATATGTTTGTAGAACACTAGAAATTGTTACATCAAATTTTAAGCCGGCAGATATAAAGTTTCTACCGAAAGCAATAAAATGGATAGAATTAGAATGTAAATTCAACATGGATCAAATCTATCCGATTTGGAAGGATGAAGGTACTTGGCAAATCAAAAAACACGTCAATGTAGCAAATGTTAACTTATATTTTCATTATCTAATCAAAAATATTTTGTAGATTTTATTAGATAAATTGAATATCAAATTGATGGAGTCAAAGTTTTTGTTTGATGGGGAATTGAAAAATGATGATGAAACAATCGAAAATATTGGTAAAAAGAAAATATCAAGAGGAAACAAACATGGAAATCAAACTGAAAACTCAAAACCTTTACAAATATCGATTCTACAACCTTGTGTAAGATCCAGTGAATATTTTTTAGTTAAATCTCAAATTTGAACAATATTTAGGTTGTTGACGACCCAAATAAATTCGAACTGAGTGAATTTAGTAATCAAATCAAAGTTTTCGGTTATGTTTCTTGTAAATTGTGGCTAAACCCAAAAATGTCAATTCAGGAAGCTTCAGATGCTTTGGCTCAAGATATTCTACGAAGTTTATCAGCTCGATTAGAAATGCATTGGGATTCTTTAACAGAAGAAGAACATGGTGAAGGTCCTATTTATTATTTTTATCATCCATATTATGTCAATTAAATTATCAGTTATGATAAATTATAGAAATGAGTAGTGTCCATGAACCACCAAGACGTGTTCTAATTCAATTACCACATAGTGATGTTGCAATATCAGATTATTTATTTCCTGGTGAAGGTCCACAAGATGCTCAAAATTCATTAGAAGAATTATTGGATTTTAAATTAAAAGCTATCAAAGATGTTGCAGATTCTGAAGGCCAAGCTGGTAATAAAATGCTTCAACATTTAATTATAAAAGCAAAAAATAGTAAAACATCAATTAATTTTAGATATGGCAGATTATTATGATGAACAACTGAATGTTGAAAGTGATGAGGCTCTGATAAAAAAACCAATCGAAAATAATAGATCGTTGTTATATTTTATTGGATTGGGTGTTGCTATATTGGTTTTAATTATATCACTGATTATACATTTTATTCAATACAGCTGAAATGTGATGGTGTAAGTATTTTGTTTACAAATTGCATTTTTCTTATATTTTGCATTTATTTTAATAATAAATAAAAATTCATATTGGAAAAGAAAAATTTGAGTTGCAAATTTATTCAAGAATCAACTAGATAAGAAAATTAATAAAAATTATAATTAGAGCAAAATTAATTGAATTTGCATTTAGAAAAGTCCATTTCGGGATGTTGTTCCATAAACCTTTAAAAAAAGAAAATACAAGGATGAAAGTATTGTAGAATTTATTTTTGAAAACTCACTTTTTAATAACGTCTTGTTTCTTCTGTTCATCACTAGTTGGCAATCCTAATTCCTTCTGTCGTTGGTCGTACATCATTTTCTCAACAAGACCACGAGTCTCACCATCTAAATCGCTAAGCTTCGATGGTTCCGGATTGATTTTCCTTGTACTAATTTCCGGATCAGAAACAACAAATTTCGACCACCAATTCATCTTATTTATCTACAACATAATTAATCATAGTAAATAAATCAAATTCAAAAATGCAAAATACTTTTTCTAAATTCAGAAGGATAATATGGCCATCTTCAATCACCCACGTAGATTCTTCTAGTTTAATTTCATGCGGAAAATCATCGTCGATTATTGGTGGTTGACCTTTAACGCCACAAGTTAAATGTTTCTTAGTTATATTAACAATCACATCTTTTTGTTTAGCTCTAAAATTGATATTCAATGGTATTCGGACCTGCAACAATAAGGAAATTATAATAAATAAATAACAGTTATTCTGAAATTAATTTGTTTATTTATTATAAAACTGTGATTCGATTTTGTTGTTGGATAAAGGTGAGATTGGGTCAAGGTTATTTATTGTGTTAAAAGATGCTCTATCACCGTGTCGGTAACCTTTACACATGCAAAAATAATTCTTGCTCATTCGGGTTTTTTTATTTTATTTCTTCTAAATTTCGAATATTGTGCGTTAATTGGGATATTTAAAAAAAAATAATCGAGATATAGACGTTTTATACAGATGAGATGATTAGAATGGTGAATTATTTTATTAAATTAAGAGACAGTAGGGTTAGTTTATAACAAGAAAACAATTCGTACGACCTTTACTAACAATTATTAGACCGAGACTATAAAAAAAGAGTTACGCAAAAGGGATACGGATTTGAATTGCTTATTTTATTATATAAAAAAAAAAACAAAACCATATCTATATTACACCAATAGTTTGGCGTTAGTCATAGATTTGGTTGCACCCAATAATAACACCACCCATATAAATTGGCACTAGAATTATGCAATAAACGAAATTTAAACTTTACAAAATATAAACAAATAAATTCCAACGATAATGGCAAGGTTGTTAATTAAAAGAAAATATAAAACCAACTCATCAAATTTTCTGTAATAATTAAACGAGATATAATTATAACGAAACCAACACAAAATTAATAAACTGACATTTTCAAATTTATCCATCATAAATTTTAAACGGCATTCGGTTAATTTATAATTTTGCAATTTATCTTTGTCTCAAATAATTACTTTCATTTACTTTTAATAATAATAATAATAATAAAAATTATTGGTACATTTCGACTGTAAATCCTTGCTGGAAATTCGACAATTATGAGAATAATAAAAACTCAGAAAAAAAAAGATCATTGTCTTATCGAATAATACAACAAATGAGATATTTCCGAAATTCAAGAATAACAATACAAAATTTGAATAATTAAAAAAAATCACTTGCAATATAAAATTGTAAAGGAATTCAGTGTCAATGGCATCAAGTCAATGTTAAATTTGAGCCAAGACCTGTATCTGTTTTGAATATAAAAAACGTAATTTAACGAACAAAAAAAAACAGACAAACAAACCAAATTTAATCGAAACATTTCGTAATAATTATTGAATTATTAGGGGACGATTATTTTAAAAGCTGATAGAGTTGTAACGAATTCGTTTCAATTTATTGTAATTAATTACAATATTACAATGACTAGAAGTGCTACAATAACAACGATAACTACAACAACCAAGGTAGGTTTAGTGTAATTTAATAAGTTTACAATAAATGAATTAACCTTCTTTTGATATATTTATTGATTATGGGTAATATTTGTAAGAAAATTATATGATTTTGTCAACAAATTACTTAATTGCTTCTTGAAATATCAAGGTTCAATAGTTTTCAAAAATATTTCCAAAAAATTTTTGACAAATTTTAAAATACTAAAGTAATTAATCTTGAATTTTTCCGGTGTAGATTTCATTAATTGTACAATCAACTTTAATTTTAATAGTTAAAATAATAAATCATCTTTTTTAATGATAATTTTTATAAATACACGAAAGTAATTGGAGACGAAAAAATTACTGACGCATCAACTGACCCTTCTTGATCTAAAAATAAACTCTTATTGAAATAATTTTTTTTCTAAAATCAAAAAATAATTAAATATCACCTAATGATGGATAATTAGATTGATGGTGACGCAATTAGTTAATTGGCAAATAATTAATGAAAATCATGCAATTTATATAAGGTGCGGGTGTTATTTTAATTATGATTTCATCATTTTCTGGATATTACCTATAATTCGAAATGAATGATAAAAAATCAAGACCGTAAATGACGTCAAATCTATACCATATTACACGAATTTAATCCTTGAAAATTGAAACTAAAAACGAAGCGGACAGGTGAAATGAATATACGTTAAACAAATTTGAAAGGTCCTTTCCCACTGGAAAGGACTTTTTCACTAAAGCTAATATTTTCCGTTGTTTTTTTTTTTTTAAATTTTATTCAAGAATTCGAGAAACAAAAATTACTCACACACAAGGCAAAATTCATCATAATTTCAGACTAAGAAATTTGTTCGTTATTCTTTTAATTGTGAAATTGTTGGGACTTAATGAAGGACGAATTCCTTCAATTTTAATTTTAATCTTTCAAGCCCATGGCTTATTTTAATTTCTAAAAAATAGAATTTTGTTAGAAGAGAATGATTATCCAGCTACTTTTGCAGTAATTGAGAGATTTTTATTGAAAAAGGGGGAAAAAAGAAAATGTTGCTCAATTAAGCCTTGGATCATCATTATCCTTCATTTGATTTATTTTATCATAGATTGTCGATTATCTCGCAATTTTACATATAGTTTTATTCAAATTAGTGAAGATTTCACACTATATGTATGTACATTTTTTGTTGTTGTTGTATATAACATGTAAGGATTACACGATTATTACAAATCAATGTTTTTGCTATTCAATCCCTTAAAAATATCGTTTATACACAAAGATATGTCAATTTTGTAATACATAAATGAAACATTGAAGAAGAAGAATTTATATGAAATTGATACAATGATTGACTTGAATTCAAGATCAGATGATTTATACCTATATTGCAATACAGATAATGTTGTGATTTTATTTTGTAATTTTACACAAACTTTTTATTGTAAATACATATATGGATTTATGAAGGTTGAACATACATGTATTTGTATACAATTCATCGTTTCTTTGTGTCTTTTTCCCACTTTTCAAATGATAATATTTATTCAACAAAATCTTTTTGTCAAAACTGTGGGACGAATACGCAGATCTCAAAAATCGATCATCTATTTCATACCTCAGGGACACATTAATATTTTATCCTGAAATTAATTTTGAGGATATGTAACTACGGACACTCCACAGATGTTTATTTTTATCTCGATTGTGGTCCAAATCATACTTGAAAATAACGTTGATTTTAAGGATGTGATGAAGAATCAGGCCTAGGTTTATCGAAAAAACTAGATTGATGTTGATGATTGATATGATAGACTTTGGACTACCTCTGAACTTGAAAATATTTGTATGTCATGATGACTAAATCGAATATTACAACTGTATAAAAAATTCTGAATTAGATAGGCAATTATTGAAGTAAAACACCTAGTTGTCTATATATTTTAATTAAACCTCTAATTATAACTATTTTCAAATATCATTCGTAACATGACTTATATTTATTGTTTTCTGTATCTAACAGTCAAATATAGTGAAACAGAACTTTATTTTGGCGAAAAAATTCCTATTTTGGGTGTCAACTTCTCTACTGTCACGATTTCTTCGAACAAATGTTTTGAAATTGTGATCAGAAGGTCTTTGTCTTGACGCTCTCCATCTAAATTGGTTAATCCTCATTATTTTCACTTAATTAAATCTAATGATAATTACAATTTCATTGAACTCACACTTTTGCCAGTCACTATATGTATAAAAAGGCCATCTATAAAATAATGAGAAAAAAAATCATGTGTTTCGTTATTGCCAATTATCAGTTTAAAAAAGCACGTGGATCATGGAAGACTCTTTGTTAATTACTTATTTTACGTAAATTCATGAACTGTATAATTCGAACATGTGAATAAAAAAATTTAACAAGCGATTAACGATTTTGATTATTAGAGAAAATTTAATTATTTCCTGTCAAAATAAGAGGAACTTTTGAACTTAAATATTTGAATGATTACAACCATGAAATTTGCATTACACGCCTCCAAATACATACATTATTGTTTTTTCCTTTGTTAAATTATCAACTTTTTTCTTATTCACCTTTAATAAAGAGCAACTATAAAAATTACACAACATCTAATTTTTTATTATTATCAAACAGAACAAAGAAATTGAGACTGTTATTAGAGCTTTTTTTTAACTAAATTTGAAAAACCAGATGATTAATGTCCCTAATATATTATGTTTTATTATTCTGAAAAAAGCTAAAAAGACTACTTACGTAATTAAATTAATGCAAATTTGCATGAAAATCGTCTTGAGAATGGTAATTAATTTATAATTATTTATCAGTGAAGTAGATTGTGTGTTGAAAGAAACAAAGTTAAGATAGAAAAAAAACTACACGTGTCAATAATGATATGAAAAACTTCGAGGAGAGTTACATAAAATATTTATTATTAGAGTAATGTTAATAACGATTTTTTTTTCTTGAATATTATTATAGGAAGTGAAAATGAAAATTTTATGCAACAACGTTTATAATTAAAAATTTATTAAAAAAGAATGATTCAATTGAAAAATAATGATTTCTAAAAGAATATTTCGCGATAACTGTAATAAATATTAAACAAACGATGTTAATTTATTATTACAGCTCAGATCGATTATAAAGATTTACTATAGCTTCACTATTTGAAAAAATATCGCTACAGCGAAATTATACTGTAATTAGATAATTTGATTAATTTAACACGATTTGATCTGAAACAGAGAATTCCAATAATTACAAAAAAAACACGTGTCTCACGCATTCATCTGATTTTTTCTAGTCATTTCCCAAAATCAATTCAGCTCCAAATTCCAATACCTTACACAACAAGAAATAAATCATTAATAAATCATTTTCACAACTAGAGAAAGAAACCTTGATAGATTTTCCAATTGATATTTCTATTGAAAAATTTTTGTTTTATTATCATTATGTAACAAAAACAGTGGGCGAGAATTTATATAAGAATTCTAAAATGAATAAATCCTGTTCGAATTTTCGGCAAGGTCGTTTATAAGCAAAAACTATTGAACTAATAGAATAAAAAACCATACCCGGACGGACATTGTACTCAAGTTTACTATCGGACAACTAACAAAGCAAATAACATAGAAATAACAATAGATTTTCATTATTGTTATTGTTATTTTTCTTTTCAATGCATTGTCTAGACATAATTAACAACAAAGATAGCTATAAATCACTGATAAATCCATAAGATAATCTTAAATGAATCAGATTATAAGATCAAGGTGTTATTAATAATATTTTCTATTTAAATGATTTACAAATGAGTGAAATTATGACATTTCTTCATGGAATGATGGAAATTTTCTTTGTCAATGCCAAATATCTGACTCAATACAAATGCAATTTCATAATTTCATATATCCGTTAAATAAATCACTTTTATATAATTATGTATGACAATATCGATCCATTAAAGATCACTTTTTATTCTAATGAAAACCATGACTTTTATCGATAAAAAAAAAGAACAGGAATTTATTCAAGAGAGCCCTTTTTTCTACAATTTTTTCATTACATGCAGATTTATATTGAAAAAATAATGATATAAAAATAAAATAAACCGTCTCTACCACCACACCCAAGAATAACCAACAATACTTTTGAAAGAGTAGAAGTTCTTGTTTCTTGAGTACCTTGAATTTTTTCTCAATTCAATCTGTATTTTATAATTTCAACGATTATTCTCCAATTTATTTTATTTTTCATTGATTTCGGGCATGTATCAAGTCGATCATTATTTACATAAATTATAGAGTGGATGTTTCTAAAAATCATTATTTATAAACGACAATTTCAATATTTTAATAATAAACAAAATTATTTTTTCGTCAATCGAGATTATAAATAAAATAAACCAGGAAATAAATATACATACATACATATGTATGTATAATGGTTGTAATGTGAGAATATCGACCTTTAAGGGATACGAAATTTTTATAAAAATTCATGAAACAATAATCAAATTTTTGATCTTTATCAATTATTATTTATTTTATTAATATAGTTGAAATTAATCTATTAATTTTCAATTTATAAAAAAATTAAATGTTATTGAATCAATGATAATCATCGAATAAAATACGGCATATTGCAACAATTTTGTATCTAATTAATTATTTATTTAAATATAAAGGAGTTCATGGCACCAATTAGGAAGACCTCGTATTTCACCAAGCAAAAACAAAAAGAAACTCGACAATTTTCTTTTTTGTGTATTTACAATTTTCCCAATTATAATATTGTTGAGGGAATATTTCAATTACTGTGGAAATTCTAAAGATTATTTATCTTCATTTGAGTATGTAATTAAATTCAAACATAAAAACAGTAATGTCTATTTAATTAAAGTTCTTTAACATTAAAACAATTACGACGTATTTTTCTCATTACAATCGATTGAAAAATGCGGAAATCAATAATTTTCATTAATTATAATATCGAAAAAAGTAATTAGCCTTGGCGATTTTGTAACAACGAACTCTTGTAGATTGAAATTTAATTTTATATAAATAAATAAATGAATGAATAAATAAATATCGCTTTATAAATCAAACAGTAGTCAAGTGTCAATTATGATAAAATTCAGTTAATCTATAATTAAAATCTTAGATAATTATCCAATTAATAAACAATTATATCAATATTATTGTTATTAATTCCAACTATTTGACTCGGAATCCGAACGCTTCTAGTCACGATCAATAAAAAATTGAAAATTTCGCAAAAAACTCTTCCTGATGATATTTTTTTGCAAATTTTTTTACTTGCTATTTCTCAATAAATAATTAATAACTTTTTTTGTTATTCTAATAATAAAGTGAATCTAATCGATCATTGATACTTAATTGGCCATAATCAAGGTTTATAATACAAAAAATAACAAAACAACTTGTGTCGGTAATGTTTACAATGCAATTAACATACAAATACTAACAATTAGATGATGGATCTTTCTTTTATTATTATTGTTCCATTAAATTCCTCATTATGTGCGATAGAAATGTATCGACCTTTATGAATAAAATATTCCTTTTTTCAACTACAAAAATTATCTGTTTTCAAAGTAGCGAATAAAAGGAATTTGCAAAGTTTAGTTTTGCGGTATTGATTAAATTGATTCTTTGTTAGATATATAGATATACCTATATAGAGAATACGATCAATGAACTTATAGACTGATTTTTTTCAAATTTATTATTTCAAGAAATCCTCCTTATTGTTAAAACTGAATGTTGACTCCCAATTTGTACATCAAAGCAAGAGAATAATCTTAAAAATTGATTTTATCAATCAACAATTAATATAAAAATAGATTTTTGATGATTCATCGAAATAAAAGTCAATGAACTTGGGGATTTTTACCAGAAAAACTTTGAGGATTCTCCCAAAATATTTAGATCAAGATTTGAAACCGTTATAGGTTATAATCCCGGATATTTTAGTGAATTGATTTATTCAATTGAAAAAAATCGAAATTTTTTTTTTTTCTTTTAATACAAATTACTCAACCGACATTTTGATTTGCTGATGGATGACATCAGATATTGGAAATCCACTTCAATTATTATTCGCAAAAATGGCTAAGGTCAAGTGCATATATTTTTTTTATAGCATTGGTTCCAAAATAATTCATTCAAAAATTGATTTATACTATCAACGGGTATTTGAATGCTCATTTCAACGAAAACTAATTATAGAATAACAATAATTGATTTGTATTGAATATGAAAATGATTCAAGTTCATGCGCACAGCAGGAATTATTCATTATAATAAATAAATAAATAAATAAACAGATAATTATTGATCGATTTTTAGATCAATAATAAGAAATTGTCACAACAGCCTCAGCAATTGTATTGTAATACGGCTTTCCACATAAATCTACATATAAATAAATCGATAAATAATGAAATTTCATTTTATTCATTGTGTTATTGTGGAAATTATTTTGAAATAATTTTTGGACAATAGCGTTTTATCTAAAAGGTCAACACAAGTCGAAAGTACCCTTGAATTAGAGTGGTCGGAGCAGTTTTTTTTATATAGATCAATTTATAATTAATATCTTCTTTACCTATGGAAAAAAAATAGTCTACGATGTTTCACTACCTGATCGAATTCCAGGATGTGAAACAGGATGTCACTCACTCTATACAAAAATCAATTGTAGGCAAATCCAACCTCCTAAGAGATTACTGTGATAGTAAATTTTCATAAAATAAGAAATATAGTAGAACAATTCTATAGTGGAAAATGACTAAAATAGTAATCAAAGATTTTCATTTTAACAATGGGATCAAAATTACCAACTAACCATCATAAAGCAATAAATCAAAGAAAAAAGGACAGAATATTGCCGATCTGTGAGATTGCTTGTATTTTTATTTTTAGGTAAAATTCTAGTTTTGTTTGTTTACTTAGGATCGGGATTCCCCAACATTTTTCTAAACAAATCGAATATTCTTGAAATAGAAACGAATTTTTATAGTTTCATTTCTATGTTCTCCATATTTCTTATCATATGTGGAACTGTAACTATGACGAATTATTTATATTAACTAAACATGATTAAAACATCGAAATATCTATTCATTAAATTATCTTTTGAACTAACTAATTAATTAATATAAATATATATTAACTAAACATGATTGAAACATCGAAATATCTATTCATTAAATTATCTTTTGAACTAACTAATTAATTAATATAAATAATTCGTCATAGTTACAGTTCCACATATGATAAGAAATATGGAGAACATAGAAATGAAACTATAAAAATTCGTTTCTATTTCAAGAATATTCGATTTGTTTAGAAAAATGTTGGGGAATCCCGATCCTAAGTAAACAAACAAAACTAGAATTTTACCTAAAAATAAAAATACAAGCAATCTCACAGATCGGCAATATTCTGTCCTTTTTTCTTTGATTTATTGCTTTATGATGGTTAATTGATATTTTGATCCCATTGTTAAAATGAAAATCTTTGATTTACAATTTTAGTCATTGTCCACTATAGAATTGTTCTACTATACTAACTAAATAACGAAGAATTTCATAAGAGCCTAGAATTATTGATTATATTAGACTTGTTCATTCTGGTTAATTACAATTTAACAACACTAATAATTGTCAAATAGGATATTAATTAGATTTTATTATATATGAATAAAAACCTATCAATTTTAACCACTTTCATTCTGCATATTCAAGAATAATTCCAATTGAATAATTAACATTAAATGAATCAATAATAATCAGAATAAATTGAGTGAAGATTATCAAATATTCTCTATTTTATCGATTTGAACCTGCAGTTTCAAAAATGTTGAGATTTACAAATTATTATCAAAAAAAAACCTAGATCTCTAGAAAAGTATAAGAAAAAACTCCTTTTAATTCTTAGAATTATTTAAGAAAAATTTAAAAACTGAACCAAAAACTGGAAAAAAAATTCACAAGAACTAAAAAATCTGAAAATCATGTCTCCTGAAAACAATACAAAAATTTTCGTATTAAAGAAAAAATTAGAAAAAATCCTGACATTTTATAATTTCAAACATTTTCTGTAGAATAAGACAACTGCACAAAAGATTATTATGGTGGAAAATGTAATTTTAGTAATTCAAAAAAGTGTGAATCATACAAATTTGATTCAAAAATTTAGAATTATGAGCTAAAACAAGGAATTGAGGCAAGAAAGCTTGACTGAAAAGCTAAAAAATTCTGTTAAGAGATTTTATCGCTGAATTTAAAAACGCCAAATGTTCAATTTTAGAGATACTGATTGGAAACAAATAAAAAAAAATACCAAAGAAATTCATTATTTTATATAAATAAAATGATTAATTAATTGAAAGAGATCTAGAACAGTTCATTTTGAGAGAAACTCTTGACAAATTCGTATAAGGTGTTGATAATTAGCCAAGGTAAATTCAAATAAATCATTAATGATTTTGAAAAATCATCAATTAGTCGTTTAATTAATTATTTTCATTTTCCAAAATACGAGAAAATTATAATAATCAAGGTTTCAATCGAAGATTATAAATAATTGATCATTCAATTGCGTGATAATATTTTATGTGTAATAGAGAAAAAATTTAAATTAAAATAAACCATAAAAGCTAACGATTTTGTAATTTCTGGAAACTGTCATGAAACAATTTATTTAAATTATAATCACTTTAAGATGAGATACTTCGTGACCTATCATCAATTATGCAATTTTCTTCAAAGATAAATGTATAGTTGATTATGATGATGATGATAGTAGAAGTGATGATGGAGTTAACAGCAAGGACACTGTAATTTAAAATAACAAAAAATTGAATGGAGAAGAAAATTTAAATCACTCAACCATAAAATGTTGTTTTTTGCAAACGAGAACATTAAATGCTCTAGTTTTACAAGAAAACTCGTTCACACCTAATCAATTCCTGAATTGAAGAAAATTTTATAATTATCAAGATTAAATTTTTTGTTTTGATTTAATAAAAATAGAAAGGTCGTCGTCTTCATTATGAACATTTTGTGATTTTGTTAATTATTTTCAACAAGATTTATAGTTTATAACACATCATTTCCTCAAATATATTTTTTCAATCTTTCGAAGTTAATATTGGTATAATTTTCTAATAAACTATAAAATTCTACTATAATCAAAGCAATAAAAAACTAATAACTTCCACTAATAGAGGAACTAAGAAAAAACAACTTTTTAGTTGAGGTTAGATTATTATCGATGATAATCGATATAAATTTAGGTAGGTACCTGACTTTGATATAATCGATTTCGACTATTCGACAATTGAATATTATGAATAACTGCAAATTATTAATATTATTATTATTATTGATTTTTTTCGCAATTGATTATTAGGCATATGATCAATACCACGTAAGCCTGTTAAAACTTACGAAACCCGGTAGGTAATACAATGTTGTGTTATAGGTATACATGAGTCATTTACCTTGGCTACAAGTATTATAAATACCTATGTTAACTTTGTTTTAAGTTCTGGGTAATTTTTTTTCTATAACATTCAATTTGACAATATAATATGCAAGAAGCGTTCCTAATTATTTCTAAATTTAGTAATTCGTCAATATCAAACAAGGACACAAAAAAAGTTCTCATTAATTATCGATACTTTTTTAAATCAATTAACCAAAAACCTTATGTATATTACGTAATTGTCGATTAATCAGTAGTCAAAATCTTAATAAAGTGAGTTCAATATATTTTTATAGAAAAGTGAAAAATTTGAATTGAACCATGACAAAATTCTATTAACAGAACTATAAGATTAACTAACTTCTTCCGAAAATTGAAAAAAATCAAGAGCTCACAGAGTTAGACTAAATAATAATAATAATAATAATAATAATAATAATAATAATAATAATAATGAGCCAAGGTTACAATTGAAGTGTTGCAATCAGAAACTCACTGAAGAAGCTACAATAAATTAACAGCCCCAGGGCCGGCTTTCAGGCGATTGCTGTCTCTCCAAATTTCAAAATCTGTTCAAATATTCTAATTCTTTACCAATTTTCTAGTGCAAATTTTCATGATTTTTCAGTTCTGGGTTTTCATAGCTCAATTATTTTCTCGAATTAAAATTTTTGACTCAATATCTCGTGTTTCAGTCATAATTTCATGATGAAAAAATCTTGAGTTACCTTAGGAAATATTGAGAAATCGACAAGACACCGAATCCAACCCTGAATTAGTTAATTGTAATTGAAGCCGTATTGAATGTTCAAGTTACACTGGAAATAATCATTTAATAGTTTTATTACAAAAATTTGACAAAAAACGGCTAAAACTACCAAGAAAATAAGTAATTTTCTGGTATCATTATCGAAGAGTGAAAAAAATTAATATGAACTCAACAAGGACAAATTTACAGATAATTCTCATTTATTCTTAAATATATCACAAATATTCAACCGGATTTGTACTGTTTTAACAAAATAATAATATTAAATCAATCAATAGAGAGAAATAACCGAGAATTTCATTTACATTAATTAAAAAATAGGATAATTCCAATAATGTAACTTTATAAATAAAGATCCGGTAGTAACATACCGGAGTTCTCGTTTGGGTTTTTTCAATTTTTGAAATAATGGGACCGCACGCCGGTTTCTATATTGATAGTGGTACGAACTAATAGTATTTAAGAAAACATTCTAGAGGATGCTGAGACAGTTACTTTCGGTTCGCGCCGACAGTTTTAGTTAATAAAAAACTTCTTTTTTTTTTAATTAAAAAAAAAAAGAGTTTTGAGAGTGGTGTGGTTGTGGATGATATTTGATTGATAATTTCAACTTTTTTGTTCAAAAATTAAATAGACTAGAATAATTTAATAATATGGAAAATAAAAGTTTCGAATCAGATAACGTAAGTGGTTTTTTGAAAGTTAATTATAATTAAATATAAACAAAAGATTTTGTAAAGAAATAAATTATGAAATTTGACACAATAGATTTTTGCAAAAATTTTTCAAGTAAGACAAAAAATCTAATATATTTCTATACAATATTGAAATATTTGATAATAATGAAGATATAAAGATTGCAAGGTTTTCACATCATAATTCATAAAACGACAATATAATAATTTTATATGCATTGACATTGATCCTGACGAAGGTAAATTTTATTGCAAACATGAAATCAACGATTTAACAAATTAGTTTAATACTAAAAATTTATTGAAAGTGAAATAATTAATGAAGTTAATTAAAATGTTACCACTGAGCCGTCTGACAACTATTTTATAAATGAATTGTACAGATTTACAATTTCCTATATAATTTTTGCAAATTGATAATTATTGCATTCAGTACATGTTCAAATTCACTTCAACTTATTTACAGTTTTTTTTCCACTTTTAATGATCATTAATAATAGTTATAATAATAAAATTACCGATGTTCTTGACCCATCTCTCAACTTCACTTTCTCCCTACTATTTTAATCAATTATAATGTAATTAACATTAATACTAAATTACTATGATGGATAGATAATCGATTATTAAAAGCAATTTGTAATATATTTTTTAATATAAACACATTAATTATTATTTTCATAATTATATGTAGATTCACCTCAGTTTTAATAAAATCTCACTTCTCAACCTAGACCTAGAAACATACTTTAACGAAAAATTATATTTTATTGTAATTAAAATTAATAAAAGCCTACTAATTATTATTATAATAATAAGATTAAATATTGAGATAAATTATATGAGAAATATTGCACAATATAAGATTACATGATTGTTATAAACAAAAATCAAACAAATATTACATATTTGTCGAATTTTTATTTTTATGTAAGACTAATCAGGAAGAATATTTTGTGTCCTATTTACCTAATGTATGGAAATAGAAAATTCGTGTACTTTTCGAAATGTAATTATCGAAGTTTTTATATAATTTTTTTTTGTGCTGACCGCACGTTGAAATCTCCTTCAAAAGAAGTCTGTTAATTATCAATTATTTCCAATATTATTGGGGGTTAAAAAATGAAATGAGAGAAAAATTTTAATCTTTAATAGATCTTTATGTGGTTAATTTATTCATTAGAAATTAATAAAGAAATCAAGGTATTTAATGATCTAAAATGATTTTAATTGGTTATTATTGTAAACACTTCTAACATTAAAGGTTAATAGATTATTTAAAATATAATTTTACTACCTACACATCAATAATTAAATTCAATCAATCAAACTGCATTTGCTCAAGATGAATAGCCTTCAATCATTTTTCAAAAAAAATAATTAACTTTTGATTAATTTAATTGATAATTATTAGGTACAAAACGAAAAAGCCTCCAAATTTCGACTTAAATTTCTCCACTAACGTCATAAAATTCTCAAAATCGATAAATTCACTACGTAATAATTTCGGTAATTGATAACCTTGATCATTATATTGTTTTCTAACAAGATCAAATAATATTTGAATTTTTCAATGTTTTTTCCGTATTTGTTAACGTCAAGGTTTCTATTTAGTCAAAAAATTTTCAAATGAAATATCAATTAGATCAAGGTGCACATAATTTTCGCCTGATTCTGAATTTTCCATGAATAACTACCTGTAGATCACCAAAATTCAAGGTATTATTTTTAATTTAACTTGTTGAAGAAAAGATGCGTGAATTTCGGAATTCCACTAATTTATTTTAAAGATCCTGAATGTATGATAAAAACTCGAATTAATCTTGTTAGCTATATATTTTCTGTTGTTGTTGCTAGAAGATTAACTAAATAAACAAACAACACAAAGTTTTTCCAAAAGGTTACAGTCATTAACACTATATGACAATATTCCAAGTCATCATTAAAGAATTTTTATGCAAATATTACACAATATAACTTCCTTATAAATTTTAGCAAACAAACAAATAAATTTGCCAAAAATTTTTCATCAGAATCGATAACTTTTTTCTTTGGAGATTGGGGAAAAACATTTATTATAAAGGTCATTATAAACGTCATTGATGAAGAATATAAAATTTTGGAACTATTAATCTAATTTTAGTAAAAGAAAACAAATTAACCATGACCGAAATAGACAACAAAATTACTAGGTGTGCATGAAAATCATTATTACGAAATTTACGAACAAAATTTTTGATTTCTTTTCATTATAATGATTCACTATTATGTCTATAACAAGTCAAATAACGTAAATGGAAGAAAATACAATGTTTTATGGAAAAAACAGAAAAATCAATCTCAAAATCCAATAAAAAATAATTATTTTTCCTTATAAATAAAAAATAAGATCAATAAAAATGAACATCACGTTCAGTCTTCAAAAAATATTGTAAAGATAAAAAAAAAACAGAATTGTACATGTTGTTTTAAATAAAATAAGGAAATTGGTAATCAATAAATTACGAGGACGAAAATTTGAATTTCAATCAATTATTCACGAAAGATGTATTGAATGGATTTGTCTCAAATTTTGACATAATTGAGGCCATAAATCAAAATATTTACAATAATAATCGATATTATCAATAATTTTCAAAAAAATCAATTGTAGGTGTGGCCAATATAATCAAAATTATAAATTATTTTACTGTTGTTTTTCGATTTGTTAATAAATAAAAAAAAAATAATAATAATAATAATAAGAGAATGTTGTACCAATACTTTATTGCGAATATATTGTTGTGTAGTGAGAACTGCAACTAGATTAACAAGTCCTTGATACTTCATTCCTTAGTAGCTGATATTGTTGTTAAATGCAAGAAAAAATATTACTAGTTTTGATAGTTGCCACTTAATTTCTTGCATAATCTTAAAAGAAAAATTCTCAAACTATCACAATATTTATATTTATCTAAGTTTATTATGTTTTATTTCAGATCCCTCCAGCAGATCTCAATAAGAGTTGGCACATACCAAGACCCACACTAGCTCGTAGCTCGAAAAGTTCACAAGGCTCTACATCTAGTAATAATAGTACTCAGGTAGATATTATTAATTGTTTTCAATAATAATTGAAATTTAATTTTGATTTCAATTTTTCAGAGTGCTAGATCGGGCTCTCTGCTTTTAACAGCAGCAAATCTAGCTCAAATCCAAAATAATGATCATGATAATGACGCAATAACAACAAAAAACCAAAATTTACAATATTATCTTCAACATAATAGCAATATTAATAATAATAATGATGGAAAAAACAATTTATTAACATTACCACAATTCGATTTAACCAAAATTAAAAATCAAGATCCTGATGGTGTATCAATAGCGAGTTCAATGCATTTTACTGTAGTTAATATGAATACAAAACCAATAGTAAGACAAAGAAGTTTTTGTAGAAAACATCAACTTACAATTTTGGTATTAACAATGTCAGCATTATTCACAATAGGAATCATGACAGCTATATTTCTATTAGAGAGTAAGAATTTTTCTCGAATAATTTGATTCTAAATCTAATTGAATTTTGTTGCAGTAAGAGCAAGACGACAGACGAATTAGGAAGATGAATTATCGCCCAATAGATTTTAATTAATTTAAAAACCATTAATTTAGTTAATTATAAAATTAAATTGTACCAAGTGAACCAAAATTGTGGTTGATTATCTCTTGTTCTAATTATTACTGTGATATACGAAAGAAAAAAAAAACAAACCGTTCAACATTGTATAGTATTTATATCTCACAAAAACCATATCGTTATTGTGGCAATGTAAATTTATTTTAAATTAAATTATCTTCAAATTATTCCGTTTATTGTATTCAGGTTTATTATTTGTTTTATTAACAATATTAAAACTCACCTCAACATCCTGTAATGTTTGCGTCCACCGATATTTAGGTAAATCACAACCATTTCCACTATTCGGTTTCAATTTACCGATTTCTGATTTATCTTCATCATCTTCAATTTTATCTGATGTTATTGTAGAATTTTCAACAATACCACTATCATTTTCGACCTTACTATTTCCTTTTGCTTTTTTAGAATTTAATTCAGCTTGTAATTGTTCAGCTTCAGCATCTGTTAATTCAGTTATTTCAGCTGATTCAATTTTAGTTGCTTCATTTTTTTTAGCAGCAGCTGCAGCTTTACGTGCTTCTTTTTCACGTTTCTCTCGCAATTCATTTTCGTGATTTTTACGACTGATTTTTTCATACTTTCTAAATGTTGACATTACCAACTAGACAGGATAACAAATTGATATAATATGATTATTTATTTATTATTTATAATCTATTATTTAAATTTACCTTCTCCCAAGCACCTTCTTCACCACCGATAAAAAAATCAGTCTTACGGGACAAAAAACTAACGAATGTATCCAAAAGCTACAAATAATTTAAGTTTTTAGACTTCAATGAGAAACTGTATCGATTTTTATGTTTATTTAGCAAAAATAAGAAGCAAACATTGTTGGTAGTTTTTTGAGGTTAGGTTACCTGAGAAGCACCTTGCGGATGGTGTTGTGCTATCGATAGAAACAAAGTATCGAATTGGTCAATTTGTTTTCCATCACCACTCATTTTTGTTGAGGATTTATCAAATTTCCACTCTAAATATTGGAAATTAGCTGAAAAATTTCCGAAAATTCGTAAACGAACTTATTGATAAAACTGACAAGTAACAATCGCACGAAACTAAATGCCCCCAAATTCATAATTTATGACCAACATTTACTAACAATATTTACTAGATTCATTGTTTATTTCACGAAGAAATGTCAAACATGCTAGAAATATTCTTGTAATTAAAACTTAAATAGACAGTTATTTATTGATAATTTTAAGTTAAAAATTGTGAAGAAATGAGTGGAAATGGCTTTGGTTATTATTATCCTCCAAATTCGCAAAATTATCCTGTGGTAATCTTGAAATTTTTATACTTAATAAAATGTAGGTTATCAATAATTTTTTTTGGTAGGAGCCAAATCAGTCGTGTTATTGGCCGTTAGATCAACAACAACAACAACAACAGCAATATGGTGATAATTACAATAGTAATAGGAATAATTTACAATATTCAAATAATAATTTGAATCATTCAACAAATCACGCCCAAAGATCCCAAAATTTTTATCACATGTCTAATAACAGACATTTCCAAAATAGACGGTTTTTTGACTGAATTTAGTAATTTTCATAATTGATCTCAATTGATTATTATTGTAGATTTAACCAACCGCAAGCATTACAACAGAACTGGCAGGCACGAAATAATTTTAAACGATCACGTCCACAAGAATCATCACCCGATGTGAATGAACCAAAAAGTAGAACAGCAAAGAAAAAAAAGAAACCGCTCTCGCAAAATGTACCAAGCAAGAAAGATTGGACGGAAGAGGAAGCAGAACGAGCATTAGCCATTGAAAAAGAATACAATAAACGTTATAAAAATCATTCGTTGATAATCAAATTCCCTGATTTAGAATTAAATCGCGATATTGTAACAAAATTCCATAATGCAATTGAAAATGTTCATTTCCAGCAGCCATCAACACCACGTTTCTGTTTCGTAACATTACAAGAAAACGCTGATGCCGATGATGTTATAAAACAGTTGAATCAAATTAAATTTGGCTCTGGTTATTTACAAACTGAATATAAAAAAGATCGTGAAGATGATCAAAATATTGGTCCTGGTGATATTGATCCATGTACATTATATGTTGGTAATTTAGCTCAAGAAATAACCAAAGAAGATATGGTAAAAACGTATCCGAAAGGTCGACGGATCGATATTGGTTACGCAAAAAAAATGAAATATACACGATATGCTTTTGTTTCATTCAAAAATGTTGATGATTCAATTGAAGCTTTCAAAAAAACCCACAGTACGCAAATGTATTCTAAAAGTTTAATCGTTAGGTTTCGACGTTTACATGGAACAGTCGGAATGCCTGGTGAAACAAAACAACAAAGTCCGGTTAAAAATAAAACTGCAAATAATGAATCTGAGCAACAACAGCAAATACAAATTCAACAAGAACAAGATAACAATTCTAATTCTGTGGAAGAAAGAATGGAGAG
>JAZBGZ010000441.1:24635-45079 GCA_037414795.1 Stenodera caucasica | reverse complement strand
GAACTGTGATAATTGAACTTGACTTGATTTTAGCTTATTCTAAGAAAAAAAAAATGAAGAATAGTAATATTAGGAAGAAATAACTGGACTTGAGTGTTATAATCAAGCCAAATGAAAGTATTTCAAGTATTGCTTTGATTATTGTCAGTTATTTTTGAACACAATAACTGAACAGTTACGCTTGAATTATAATTGTATTCCCAATTTTAATTGATAATAATAATTAAATATTTTTAGGATGATAATAATAATTAATAGTAAGCTTAAAACTACTTCTTCTGTTTCAGTGATGAAACGGAGAAACAATTGTAATCAAATAATTTGTAAATGGTAGGGTGGATGAAATAATGTAATACGTGTGTCAAAAATATATATATATTATATACATATACAATATACTGACAAAAGACTCGAATTTATCGTAAATTACAAAACAAAAAAATATGTTATTACCCGACAGATTTCCCAATCATAATTGATTGATAAAAATGACGAAATTATTAGAAAGAAATCCAAAGATTTGGATATTGTTGTATGTTTAGTGTGTGTCTGTTTTTCTTTTTAAAAATGGAAATTTAAAATCGATTGGGACGTTTGTTGATAATTTGGAGGCATTTTAATGAAAAATTTATGTATTGATTATTATTTTTCTTAATTTTTTGATTTTTTACGGTTTGTACATAGAAAAAAGTAAATGTAGGATCTTATATGCAGATAATTTGATTTTTTTTTTCAGTTTTTCCCAATGAAAATTTTCGCAACAAAACAAACTGAAATGTGAAGTGTGTAAATAAAAAAATCTAGTGTTTTTTCAATTATTATTATTTTTTTATTATTATTATTTAATCAATATATGTATGTTAAATAGTGGTATAAGTCTGAACGATATTTATTATTACTATGATTACAATTTTTAATTGGTCATCTTTTGATTTACGTATTTATTCTTGTTTTTTTTTTCTGTCTTAAAGTATACTTTTTTTTTAAAAAAAAATCTGCATTTACATGGAAGCCAGCAGTAATTATTGCTGGACATTATTTTTTGTTTTTAGATCTGTTGTCTTTTCAATATACAACGTGTACAAGTATCATAGCATGGTAGCTCTCTCATTTATTGTTACAATGTTCATATAGAAGATAATTAAATAATATAAATCAATATTATCAATTTTATTTTCCATGTAAAATAATTAGGAAAACTAGGCGTTAAAAGTAAATTTGAATTTGGCGCTTCTACTGCCAACATTTAAACTAAATAGTACCCTATAACTCCGATTAAAATCAACAAAATTACAACTCATATAACAAAAAAACGATTTTCCATTCAACTCACATTATAAAATATCAGAAAATAATGTATTAAAATAATTAATTGATAATCGACAGACATAATCATAGTGTTGAGCTACAATCAATTCGTCAGTTTAACATAACCTCAATAAATTTTAACCTCATATTGTTTTGAAAGTAACATGTGCCATCGAAAAAAAAGCGAAATGATAGAAAATCAAGAATTATCTGGAGATTCTGATGATTCCTCCGACGTCAGTATGTCCGATTCTGAAGATTCAGATGAAATTCCAGAAAATATCGATGATAGTGAAACTGATAACGAACAAGAACAACAACAAAACGACTTAAATGGAGATGATGAAGAAGAAGAAGATGAGCTCATTAAAGCTATTCGGCGTGAATCTGAGAAAAAACGGGACCATCCACCTCAAATTACCTGCGACGATGCTATCACCGACATAAGTTTCCATCCGCACGAAAACTACATAGCCGTGGCCAATATCGTTGGAGATGTCACAATTTACAAATATACGAATGAAGAAAATACTGTTGTAAACACGTTAGAATTACATACGAGATCGTGTCGTGATATCGAATTCAGTCATGATGGTCGAGTTTTATTGTCCGTATCCAAAGATCGTTCGATTATGTTGAGTAATTTCGATGATGGTAAATTGATACGTTTTTATGAGAGCGCACATGATGTTCCAATCAATTGTACAACGATAATTGACGAGAATTGTTTCGCTACAGGCGATGACGATGGTTGTGTGAAATTATGGGATTCACGGCAGGAAAATCCAATTTATCGTACGAAAAAAAATGAAGACTGCATCAGCGATATGGTGACGAATGAATCGAAAAAGTATTTACTGTGTTCTAGTGGTGATGGTTCATTGACAACTATAGATTTACAAAATCGTAAAATTTTCATGCAATCTGAAGAATACGAAGAAGAAATAACTTGTCTCGGTTTATTCCGTACGGAAACGAAACTACTGGCCGGCTCATCAATTGGGAAATTATTCACTTTTAATTGGCACGAATTCGGATTACATTGTGACGAATTTTCAGTCGTCAATAAAATATCGATCAACGATCTAATACCAATCACTGAAAATATCGTTGTAGTCGGCTGTGAAGACGGTAATCTACGTGCGTGTCATTTGTTTCCGAATAAACATCTAGGAATTGTTGGACAACATGATTTATCGGTTGAAAATATCGATATTTGTAATGATGGCTCATTGATCGCTTCTAGTAGTCATAATAACGATATAAAATTCTGGAATATCAAATATTTTGAGGATTTCGAGAAAATTAGCAGTACGAAAAAAACAAATAAACGTCGAGACTTTAAAAACAATTTACCATCATCGAAAATTACAAATGCGGCAGATTTTTTCAGCGGTCTATGTTGAAATTAATTTATAAATCAAATAGAATTGTGATAATTGTTTGTTTTTTTGATTCACTAACAATTAACGCTTATACTTTTGGAATTTTCCAAAAAATCCCGTCCCTATCGTAAATAATCTGTATTGATTGCTAGTTCCGAAAGGACGAAGTTTTTTCTAATTCAATTTAAGATTTTAATCAACTTAATAGAATTACGAAACCTTTTTATGAATTATTATAAATATCGTCTACGAAATGGACAATAGCCATAATCTTCATATTGCTAAAACGTTGACGATGGTCTACAATTTCCGCGTTTACAAGAAACAAAGTCCAAATGGCAAACTTACAATGTATTTGGGCAAACGCGACTTCGTCGACCACATTTCCGGTGTGGAACCGATCGGTAAGTACCATCTCTGAATTAACTCGAAATTAATCAACAAAAATCGTAGACGGAGTCGTTGTGGTCGACGGCGATTACAGCGATCGCAACATCTTCGGCCAGATCGTCTGCAGTTTCCGGTATGGTCGCGAAGAAGATGAAGTGATGGGCATGAATTTCCAGAAAGATTTATATCTAGCATCCGAACAAATTTATCCGATTACTAACGATAAACAGAATCTATCGAAATTACAAGAACGTTTAATGAAGAAATTAGGACCGAATTGTTATCCATTCAATTTTATTCTACCACCAAATGCCCCAGCTTCAGTCACATTACAACCGGGACCGGAGGATGAAGGCCAGCCGTGCGGCGTACATTATTACATTAAATTATTTGTTGGTGAAAATGAAACAGATCGTTCACATAAACGAAGTACTGTATCGATGGCTATACGTAAAGTGCAATATGCGCCGACGAAACAAGGCCGCCAACCCTGCACGGTAGTCCGGAAGGACTTCATGCTGAGTCCTGGCGATTTAGAACTAGAAGTTACTTTAGATAAACAACTATATCATCATGGTGAACAAATTGCGGCCAATATCTGTATAAGGAATAACAGTAATAAGGTTGTAAAGAAAATCAAGATTATGGTACAACAGGGTGTTGATGTGGTCCTCTTCCAAAACGGACAATATCGCACTACAGTCGCCAGTATCGAAACTCAGTAATTATCCAATTTATCAACATCAATTTTCACTAAATCAATCGAAATTTCAGGGAAGGATGTCCAATTCAGCCCGGTTCAAGTCTACAAAAAGTCGTCTATTTAGTCCCGTTACTATCATCGAATAAAGAACGTCGCGGTATCGCTCTAGACGGACAATTGAAGCGTCAAGGAACCAATCTAGCTTCAACTACTTTGTATTTTCCGCCAAACTTGAATACGAATATTTTTATCTGTCCAATTTCTAATTACAGATTAGCATCACCAGACCAACGCGATGCTTTCGGAATTATTGTATCTTATGCTGTTAAAGTCAAATTATATTTGGGAGCTTTAGGTGGTGAATTATCAGCTGAATTACCATTTATTTTAATGCATCCAAAGCCTGGTAATAAACCGAAAATGATCCAACAAGACAGTCAAGCCGATGTGGAATTATTCCGACAAGATACCATCGATCCAGATATTGATGAATAAATCAAACAAAATTCATCACCTCTTCTATTATTTAATTATTGTATATCTCCAAATTATGTATCAGTTATTAGAGGAATCAATGTAAAAAATATACCTATTAAAAATTAGAATTTATTGGATTTACTTCGAGAATATTATTGATTTTTGCCAAAATTTCCACAACAATTTCAAAACGACTCAAATTCGGATGCGTTACAACACAATAATGAATCAAATCGAACAAATCTTGATAATTTTGTGGCGGTGGTGAGTGCAGAAGGCCCCCATTCATCATCGGCCACGGTGCATTTTCCGATAAAATCAACTAAAACTAAACAATTTAGACAATTTTCCTGCATTAGAAACAAAATTTTACTTGACAAACTGCATAAATATTATGATCACTAATTGAATTATCACAAATTTCATCTTGACTAAATATAAAATCAATTTCATCATCAAAATATTGACTAACATGAATCCGGCTATCTGCAAAAAATAAACCTTCATTTGTTTCATTACTGTAGTTATGTCATTGTAATGAAACAAATGAAGTAAACTTACTATTTGTTGATTTACAAGTAATTATAGCGTTTTCTAAATCAATAAAATATAATTGAAAATTATTAGAATCAACAACTATATTATCGGGTGAGATATCAGTTAAATATAAACGGAAATTTTGATGTTTATCGGTGAAATTAATAGCAGCTTCCAATATTTGTTTAGCTAAATATAAACGTAAATACCAATTAGATCCTTCAAATTCGTTTAAATTATTACCACAATATTGTTCGACTATTAAAAGTCCACATGAACCGTATAATTTCGGTACAGGCCAATTATTATCGGAATTGAAAATTTCCAATAAAATTGGCTCAATATTAATGTTCAACATTGTCCATAATTCATAATTATTGTAAATACGTTTCGAATAATTTAAAAATGAGTTTACATCACTTGAATGACATATTTTAAAATTACTTAAATTATTGTACAATAATTCTGATAGGTCGGAATCTTTAATTATTTTTGACGGTTCAATTGTCTCGTCAAATTTCACTAATTCACTTTCATGAGCCAATTTCTTGAGGACTACACGATTATTTCGAAATTTCCCCATATAAACATTCTTGACACTTAATAAATTATAGAAAAAATCCGAACTATTATCATAAACTAGAATAATGTTGTAATTTTTGAAATCACGACATAAATTCGTTCCATAACAAAATGGACATTTTTCCAAATCACATAAATCGATAATTGAACGTTTTTCGACAAATATCACAATTGCCACAGATAAAACAATAATTAGATAATTCAACCACTTCATTGTCTTTTATTTAGACCTTGTTGTAAGGCTTTCTGTCGATAACAATACAATTCTTTCACCCATTTCTCAATACGTACTTCCTCATTCAAAAACAACTGAAAAAACAAAACAATTAAGTATCGATTTTGATATTAAAATTTCTAATTAATTACGTTATGATGGAAAATACTATCAGGCTCAACTGGTTCAACTTCAGGTACTTTGATTGTTTGTTTCTTCAAATCAATCACTATATTATCTGGAACTTTTTTCGTTTTGTTCAAATTACTTGAGAATTGTTTTGGTGTAAAACTATCATCGTTAATTTCATTTAAAATTTTTGTATCAATCTTTACGATTTCTGGCGATTTTTCGCATTGTTTTTGTGATAAACTAATTATATTAGTTGAATTAGTTGTAGTTGTGACAATTTTCTCATTTTGATGATTTGTTTTTTTTGATCTCAAACTATTCGAACTTGCTGAATTTGATGATGACGATGACGATGATGATGTACTGGAATGCCGTTTAGTTTTACTAACAAATTCTCTAATATACGATTTGGAACGTGATCGTCTTGAATGATGATGTGTTTTTGAATGTGATCGTCGATGATGATCTCTTGAATCGGATCGTTTATATTTCAAATGAGAATGATGTCGGGTTTTTGTTTTACTATGACTACGTGATCGTCTACAAGAAATTTCCAATTATTGTTAAATTAATCGACAATCATCTTTAATTACCGTGATTTTGTGTATTTATCGCGACTACGGCTGCGATTTCGATCGTGTTTACGTTTTCTTCGACGACTAGACGAATTACTAGAACTGGAAGATGTAGATCTGCAATTATTTAACAATAAATTAATGAATCTTTTCAATTTTTGGATTAATTTCGTAGAAATGGAATAACAAAGGCTATTTACCTTCGCCGACTTCTAATTTTGTACGAACTTTTGCTGGCGCGCTTTTCGTTATCAGAATCACTTGAATACTTACCCATTTAACAAACACAACCTAAAAAAATAACAAAAACTGATACAATTTGAATTCAACAAATTCATTATAATTACCTTGAACCGGCCTCGTGGTAATTTTCGTTGAATAAATTTAATTAAATTAATAGAAAAATCGACATGTTTCTATACATTGACAGTTGTTTCTGTCAAAAACAATTTTGACAGATTCGCAACCATTTGCAAATATGCAACACAGTTCTAATAATGTGATTGGTTGTTCGATTCGACCTTCAAACAGTGTCGACCAATCATAATGTTGATCGGTTGATTATTTTTGTAGCTAGTAGGCGCAGTGGACGATTTGTCATTTGTTTTGGGTAAAAGGCAAGATCAGTAAAATAGTAAAGTGTTATTGATCAATTGCGTTGTATATTAGTTACGATAATATTGTTTTTATCTATTCGATTGTTTTCATTGTAAATAAAATCAAAAGAGTATCAATTGTCAGTGATAATGACAATCATAACAAAGCCCATAACTGGCGAGAAAAAGGGCGATAAACTCATTGTACCGTTAGTGGAAAATGATCAACTTGCCACTGCAGTAAGTAATCTAAATTTATTTATTCATTTGTTTCAATTTTATAAATCAGAGATCATAACAGCTAATTTTTATAGATTAAATAGTAATTAAGAAGGGTTGCAAATGTTTCTAGAAGTAGATTAAATGGTTTGTTTGTAAATACGCCCGAGATTATCCCACCCCCAACTGTCACATAAACAAAAATTACAGAATTGTTAATCAAAAATATTTTTTTTAAATCGCAAAAAGGAGTCAAATGTGTTATATAATTCCATTATTAATATTCTAAATAATTTCAAGTTCAATCAGTTAATGATAAAATTCCAATAACGAATCAGAAAGATGCAATTGCGTCTTTTTTCAGATTTATTTGTTTATATTTCAAAATTTTCATCAAATGGGACTGTCATGTAAATTCATTAAAACAGATTATAAGATTAACCTACTTCCATGATAATCATTTGGTTGGGTCTTAAAGGCAGGACCGTATGGAATACTTTAGGGCCCGCTGTAAAACAGTTGGTCTATGGAGTAATCTCGACGCTTATTGGACAGCTACTAAACAATCTAGCAATATAATAAATTATTTAAGCAAGGCCTACTGATTATTTTGATCTAGAACATTTCAATGATTTACAATTATAAATTAAAGCGAACAGCCTGTATATATTAATCTCGTATAAATTCATAACAATAATAATGCAATTATTATTAATTTAGAGTGAAAAAATAACGGAAAATGATTAATTATTGCAATATCTTTGTGGTATTTGAAATAATATTTATCTTGGTTTTTGTTTGGAATTTATTTTCCCCATGTTATCATAGTTAATTGTTATGAGTTTATGAGTTATAGTTGGAATGATTTCTGATAAAATTCTCAAATGCCCGTGACTAATGTTTTGTTTTGTTTTATTAATTTTTTTTTTGATTTTTTTTCTCGAATAGCCTCCAATTCAGGATGTGGAAGGTCAAAATCCGAATTTTGTTATATTGAGAGCTCGAGCCCGTCGTGTATCAGCATCCACATTTTTATGTTTATTATTAGCCTCCTTTATGGTAGTTGGTATTGGTATATTTGGTGGTAGATATTTATATCGTCAATATATAAGTACACAAATGAATCGTATACATGCTTATACACAAAAAACAAGTGATTATGACAATGATAATATACGTCGTTTTCACACACAGATACCATTATTGACTGATAATGATTTTCAACAAGCCAAATTTATTGGTAATCCATTAAGTGATACAAATATATTTCGTATGTTTTCTGGTAATGATAATGATGATGTTGATGATATTGATGACAATGATGATAATAAGAAATCAAAAGAGAATTTTGATGATATTATACAGAATTATTTCCATGAAGATTTCGAAATTGACGTTGAAAATGGTAATTATGAAAAAATTGAAGTTCCCGATTTTCGTGATGGACGCAGTGGTAGATTTATACACGATTTCAATACAAATATAACTGGTATTATTGATATAACTGGTAAACGTTGTTTTGTTATGCCATTAAATCGTGGTAATGTCCTACCGCCAAGATCATTATTCGATTTAATTAGTAAAATGTGGCAAGGCTATTATAAAATTGATACAAGAATTGTTAGACAGACAATGCGTGTAATAACACCACCTATAAATGATTTAAAAGGTGTTGGTAATTATATAACAAAAGAATGTGAAGGACGCCCTATATATAAATTGGAGAAATACGTCGGTGGTGGTAAGAAACTTTAAACTCAATTTCAATTCAATTAATTATAGATAATAATTAAAAATTACAATTACAGTGGTTAAACGTTCCGTTGAAGAACAGAAAGTGGCGAAATTCGCTCAATTCTCTGGCAATAAAATTACCGAATTCAGCATTGTCAATTTTGATGAACTTGACGAATTTGAAAACAAAAACCATTAAAAAAACAACAAAAACTATATACTAGGGAATGGGTTTGTTGTGTAAGTATATAAATATAAAATATATAACAATAATTCAAATAATAATAAAACAGTCCTAGTTGCAAATTTATAATACAAGTTTTTGCTTTAATTATTCGATGAATTTCAATTGAGAGATATAACAACAAAAATATATAACTATACTTTATCTTTTTTGTCATAATAATAAATTAGTAGTTTGAGAAAAGAGGAACAACCAAAAATTATATGTAAAAATTTCTATTATTGTGCATGTAATTGTTGTACATTTTATAATTACCACATTAATTAACAATTACGAAAAATAGCTATTTAGATTTATGACAGTTGGATTTTTAGATGTGTCATCGAATTTATTCAAGAAAATAGTTTTCGATTTGTCATAACAAAACTTGAACTGTTTTTCCGAATTTATTACCCAAAATATCCACATATCTACAATAAACAAATCTCTCAACATTTATAAAACATGAATTGAATTTCTTTTGTCTCGTAGATTAATTTAAAATAAACTATGTATTAATTATTCAGAATTTAGTTTAACTGTTACCTGAAAATTTACCCGAAAATAGATTATTCTCTTCAATATAATTATAACAATATTGGTAAAATTTCAGAAAAAAATTATACCATCACAAAGCGGTTATTTTTTATTATTATCGTCTTCATCACTAACATACATTCTTGTTAAATCGGATGCAATTGATGCAGTCTCACTAATACTATTACGTTCATTATCATCATTATTGTTATTGATTGGTGAAAATTCCATTTGATTATTGTGCGTTTTTATAATTGGCAACTGAAGTAAGCTCAATTCAGGTATTAGGTGTCTCGATAGTGGTGGAAAATCATAATTTGGAATGTCGATCGATAGTTGATTTGAACTAAAAAACAAAAAATATAGTTGATTTAGACAATTAATTAAATTAAATTTGTTATAAACAACAGAACAATAACAACAACAACAACACGAATTTTACCTTGAAATTTGCAGTTCAATATCTAATATTGGCAAAATTGTTGTTTTTGTGTACCACTGAGGGCTATAAATGCAAAAAACCAACGGGTTTCCCCCCCAATTCATCAAAAAATAAAATAAAATTCAATACTTACATTGGTGTTGATCGGAACATTGTTGGAGCATGTTTACTTTCATTTACCGAAAATTTATTCGATTCAAACGAATTTGTGATATTGACAATTTCCTTTTTCAAAGAATTCAATTTGTAGATGCCTTTAAAGATGTTGACGTCGAATTTTAAATCTTCTGCAACGAAACGAAATTAATTGAGGAGAAACATCGATATTGAACAATCAAAAACCTGCATCTATGGGACCTAATTGCTGGGCAACATTAAATAAATGTTCGATACTCCAAAAATTCGGTATTGTAACGAAAATTTTTCCTGTATTAATCGGTAAATATAATCCAAGTTTATGTAGTAATAAAATGAACGGTTGATGTTTTAAAACAGTAATTTGTTCATTTGTCCATGGCACGAACGGTATTGGTAGATTTAACACTAAAATATTTATAATTAAAATTATTAGAGATAAATATGTGTAAGAATTACAAGTGTAATAGTAAATGATCGGTTGTCGTAGTGCTGTATTTTCTTGAAAATCTTCAATATTTGTTAGAACCAATTTAACATAACATGTATTAATTAGAATTTCTTGTAACCATTGAATTAATTTGCCTTTATCCCCTTTATATAAATATTCTTTCAATACTTTAATATCACTATCAATCAATATTTCATTATCGTCGATTATTTGTTGTTGTTTTCGATTTTTCCGTTGTTGCTTTTGTTTCTCTTCATTATCAGGTTGTTGACGTATTTTTATAAAATCTTTATATTGACTCTCATTGATTATATTCTGTTCTAATAATTGTTGTATAATTGATAATTGTGTTTTTTGTTTTATACCATCATTCTCATATTTTTTATGTATATTCGCTATCATATCCTGTTTATCTATACTTTGATTATAATAATTCAATAAATTATCTTTATCTTCTTTTGTCCATCTATTTTTGACAATAAACAAAAATTATATTCAATCTATTATTGAAATTTCCAACTACTTACTCAATCAATTCTATATCATCATTTTCCGATAAAATTGCATCACTTTCGGATTTCGATCGTGGTGTATTCATAAATTTATGGATTATATATTCGATCAAATCGGACCAATCCTATTGAAACAAAAAATTAATTTAGCCCAACTAATCTAGACTGTGTTAATTCATTGAAAGCCACTAGATGGCGTTTAAATAATAATAACAATAGAAAATTATTTACATCACAAATTTCGTAATCGGTTTCCCATATTTGCGAGAATGTCTTCAATATAATTGGTTGAAATAATGTATTCAAATGATCTAAATCACCTCCAATATGATGCATCATTGTGAATATACAATTATTAACATATTCACCATTATCTTTGAAATTTTCCAATAATAAACCATATTGATACATAATTTTGTTTGTTGCAAATCTGAAAAATTAAAATTCAAACGCGTTATTTCTGTTTATGACCAATTCCAACATTGTTTATCAGTTAATTGATGAATAAATAAAAATCTACCCCTTTAAATAATTTTATCGCACAAAAATTCCCATGAGATATGAGGCATTTTATGATTATTATTATTATTTATAACAAGAAATTGATTTAGGCTTTTATTGAATTGGGCAAGTTTGTACTTACACAAGTTGTCGACCTTACCAACATTATAACAGCTGGAAAATAAGTCAAAAGCCTTTTTGTTAATTAGCAAACTGAATTTTTGAAATTGTTTCAAAATTTAATTTAAATAATAATAATGTCGGTCGAATTTGGGATTATTCAAATAATTTGATGATCCTTACTGTTTAAGATGTTCCATAATATTGAAAGAACTTGATTTCTTCTCAGTTGCTATAGTCGATGTTAAACCATCCAAAAATAACAAATAATTATGATTTGTAATAATTAAATCTTGTAAATATTGTTTTGTTTGTATAGTCGGATTATATTGTCTTAATAACAATAAAAATAACAATCTTAAATCATCAATTTCAATAATTTCATGTTGTAATTTCGTCAATATTGAACGATCATCTTCATTTAAATGCAACATTTTTTGATATGATTCAATAGCTTGAAGGAATTCATGAATAGCTGTTACCACCTAAAAAAACGAACACATTCACGTCAAAAAATAATTAATAGAAATTTTGACAAACCAAATGGAGACGCCTCAAGCACGGCTTGATATTAACTTCGTTAATTTTGTAAGAAATCTCCAATTCTTCATAAATCCATATACCTTGGAATATTAGAAATGTTAAAATATCGATTGATAAGACATGATTAACGTGCTCCAAATCTAATTCTAGTTGAGTTGCGAATTTCAAAAAATAGGTAATCAACCAGAAAAAATGCGACGTATCAATCTGTATGTGATTCAAATTCGATAATAATTGTTTATGTAAATTATTCACCAATATATTGTAGCCTTTCAATAGGAAATCAACGGTGAATTCTTTCAATATATTCGAAATATCATCATCTGTTGGCAGATGGTGCATCAAACCCTTCATATTAATCCTAAATTAATTATAGTTAATAACAAACGAACTTGTGTTATAATAATGGGAATTACGTATTAGCTTTGCTGCGTTTCACCAGTTTTTTCCGACGTAACTCCTTCTTGTCTAATGTTGTTGTTGTGCGAGTTTTCCCAGAACGTGTCTTTTGAAATGTGTACAATTTCTGATGGATCGGTTTCTGTTGTGGCTGATCATCTTCATTACTCGATGTCGATATGGATTCTTGATGTTCTACTTGCGTCACATAACCGAAATCTTCACTTTGTGTTGATTCACGCTTCTTATTATTAACATTATTATTTGGAATAATATTGTTAGAATTTGTTTGATTCTTATCGGAAGAACTCTACAAATTTGAAAATAATCATCATTGAATCATTTGATGATAAATAATGAATTACAGAATCATTTGTGTATGATGTAAAGCCACTAGTACTGCTCGTTTCCGTTTCTATTGATTTTGTTCTAATTGAGTTTTTGTTACGATTTTGATTTGTTGTCTTTTGTGTTATTATAGCTGGATTTTTATTATTCAAACAACGATTCTTCACACAACCACCGTTATCGCTTGAATCTGATGTTGGATCAGATGTGATCATTGGTGATGATGATGAATCATCACCGCTACCTTGTTCAGGTGGTGATGTATTGCTTTCATTATCATCTGAACTTTCACTTAACGTACATTCTAGCCATAAATTCAACAATTTCTCCAACTTACCGACATGCTGATCTTTATACAATAAAGCAATTAATTGTACAATTGTTACATTCCAATACATCTAAAATCATCGTTAGATATAATAAGAATTATCTACAATTCGCCATCTAGGTTTTTTCAATGGAACCAATTGTGTTGTAATAAATTTGTTTCATTCAAAAATCACTAGATGGCCGATGGAATTTATCGAAAGAAACCAACCTTTTGTGGACATGAAATTAGATAAATTATAATTTTATCAATACTTTGCGTAAATAAGTTCCAAATAATTTGATTTTGCACCATACAATTATTATTGTTATTATTACCGTTATTATTTGTATTTTTTGTTTGTATATTTTCCGGTATGTGTAGAATATTCCTTATTAACAATAAACAATTATTGATACTATCACAACAATTGAAATTTCTATCTAAATTGTTTTTTTCAATTAGAAATTTTATATGATCGAGAATTATTTTGATGTAACGATTATCAATGAAGCATTCTTTACATTTAATTAATAAATGATTCAATTCGTTTATTGTACGTTGTCCATAGTCAGTTTTCAACATCAAATCAACTGATAATAAATACTCAATTGGTATTGTTAGATTAACCAGAATTTTTATTATCAAATCGATGATTTTCGTGCATGCCTTATTATCATCTTTCAAATTTAATAATAATGGTAATAAATCGTTACGGATATTTTGACCAAAACTAATGGCCCGTCTATATGGACGTAATGTTTGATCTTCGGTTATCAATTTTTTCAGAATTTCCTCCAATTTAGCTACAACAAAATCTTTAATAAATCAATAAATCGATAAATAAACAAATTACCAAGACAATCTTCATTGAAGACAGAAGTATTATCGTGCCTTCCTCTCAATGATGTGAAAATATTGTAAATTTTCGCCATATTCTAAACAAATTCATCTAGTAAAAACACTGAAATATAGATTAAATTGAAATTATAGCAGTTGATCATTTTAAAATAATTCATATTTTTATTATCATAAACATCACTTCCCTTGTCATTAGAAAATTACTTTTACCTTCAATCAACCCTAAGAAGAGTATCAGTTAAGATCAACACTTAAACTGAAAATTATATCTCGATAGAGTATTATTAAACGAGATATTGAGAAATACACGTGTTAAAACACATTTATCTAAGTGAAAGAGGAATAATAATGCAATTTACATAATTTGCCCTTGATCCTTGCATTTCACTTTCACATTTTACCGTTAGAAAATCTCTACAATTCATAATTTTTTCCAATTTTTCAATAAAAACAGTTATAAACAACGGTATTTACTCCACCTTTTTATCGATCATTATAACGTTCTAATCGTTAATAATAATCAATTGAAGTAATTTGGAAAACTTGAAAAAGGAATAGCCGGATTTTCAATCATGCTCAATATTTTAATTATCAGCATCAAATTCTACAAAAACATGAAAATCGATAAATTTGGTCTATTGTCCAGATTTCTTTTATATTCATTGATCACGAGCCAAGCCACGGGGTCGATATTCAATATTTTCCAAACTATACAGTTCTAATATCAATTAATCCAACAGTTTTTCAATTTGACTATGAATCTAATAATTTTAATAATCTGAAATTATCACGTATATTTGAAAATCAATAATAAAGGACATCTTTCAATACCAGCAAATTTACGTAGAACGTCAATCATCCGCCCACACAATAATAACCGTAATAAATGTAATAAACATGCTTATTTTTTTCTGATAATGTAAAAGTTCACAACCTTGATTGTTGAGATTTTTTTTGTTTATTACTTATTATTATGATATAATAATTACTGTTAATTATAAAGAAATCAGGTCAAGATAAACAATATTTTTCAATATAAAAATCTTGCTATTGTATAATCGAAATTAATTTTTCTCAATTAAATACTCCGAAACTTTAACATTAATTGAAACTCCAAAAAAAATTATCAATTATTCAGCTTGTTATTGAAAAATAACAAATTGATAACATCGCAACTTACTAGATTTATTATAATAATAACACTACTGTCGTCACTATTAATTTAACTCTTCACTTCAGAGAATTATTAGAGAAAAACTTAAATTACACATTAAAAATTTATCCAATTTCGCAGTTACAATGTAGATCATTTCAAGTACACGTAAATATGAAATTTCGGATGGGATATAAATCTATTTGATGATAATTCACGTGAAATAGCAACGTGACCTGAAACATTTTTAGTATTGAGCGAAATCTGTCCAATTATTATTTTCTTGTATAGACGTCGTTCAATCAAGATATTGATATGTACGTGAGAAAGAGATATAAAATTAATTAGAAATGATAGAGAGATATTTGGAGAAAAAGGAAACACAATGGAATTATTAGAGGTTTTCTATGACGATTATGATTGGAGTTTTGACAAGAAAAATTCCAGAAATTCTTAAAATATTTCATTAAATTCATCGATAACATTCAATTTTCTGTTTGTTTATCAGATTTAAATATAATTTATACTTCTATTATTGAACAATTCTCTTTTTAAATATATTTAAACGTAATCTAAATCTACAGAGTCACGTGGAACGTTAATTGCCATGGCGAGCGTATGTCTTAGCTTTCTCCATTTGTCATGTAGTCGTATTCCATTAGTTTAATAAAATGACTCTGTAATACAATGGTGAATTTTCAACAAATTCATCCAAAAAAGAAGAACGAATATATACAAAAAACCTTAACCGAATTCTATTAATTATAATAATAATAATAGTTATAATCTAATAAATAACGTATCTAACAATACTTTGAACTGGAAGATTGTTTCTTTGTTTTTTTATCTTCACATAAACACTCTAATATTACTCACATTTATGTTTAACTGTTGCTATAATCATATTGGTCTGATGTATGAGGTAGAGGGCACTGACAAATACAGCATTGGCACTAAATTATAGTTTTTTGTAGTTTTCTATAGAAAATAATAAAGAAATAAATACTCACTGGCCTTCTTTAAAATATTCTTTCAATGTATTGCTAAATCGTTTAGAATATTTAACAAATTCTCTTTTTCTTTGTTCTAATGATTGTTTACCAGTTGTTCCTGGTATGAATGCATTAACTTCATTAACAGCATCTAATAATTTTTTAATGGCACTTGCAATTTCCCTTAAAAATAATCATTATTTTTGAATTGTTTCGTTTGTTGATATTGATTATTACTTTATTGTCTCTAGGAACGTTTTTCTATCGGTAATTTCGTCAGGAATACGACTTAATATACGTTTTAAAGCTGCAGATTTGCGATTTAATTCTTGAAAAGCATCTTCGGAACGATTCAAACGATATTCAACAACTGAAAATTGAATTTTTAACCAAACCAATAAATATATATATCTAATTAATTACTATCAGTATCTGAAGTGGCCCCTTGTAGGCGCAAGATGCTCTCGTTCAAATTCACATTCAAATCACCTTTTCTCATAAGACCAACAACAAAATCATATGTTAGACCAGGATGTGAGGCTTCAGCTTTCGTTAAGGCAGAACGTAAAGTTTGTGAGGCTGAGACATCCTGTTTTTCTAACTAGAAAATTTATGAATTATTCATCAAATTTTGTTAATAATTCGAATTATTACCTGCGATAGAATAGGGCGTATTAAAACAGGAAGTATTAGTGATGTTACCGGAGTTTCATCGCCCATTGTCATATTTATACAATTAATATAATTTTAATTGTTCACGATAATAATTTCAATTTTCGGTTATTTGAATTGATAAAAATTGGAAAAATTTATTAACAAAATAATTTCTGATAAAGATGTTGAAGTTGACAGATTTTTGTTGTCATTTATGGTACCAACTTTTCGCAAAAGTCCCCAAGCACAACCAAAAATTCAACAATTCTGAGCCTAAAATTGAAATCTCACTCGTTAATAACTCATTATTTAGCAAAAACAATTGTAAATAATTAATGTAATTGTTGTGTTAATGGACGAAGAAAAATTTAACAATAACTGATAATTATAAATTTCCCCTAGATGATGGCGGGTAATTTAAACTGCAATAGCTTTAATAATTATATTGAGAAATATCCAATATTCTTTTTGACTTACATTTTTTTTTATAATTATATACATAATACACAACTCTTTGTAAAGTTAATTTTGTTGAATTTATCTGCACACAAGCTGAAGCTATATCTATGGATTTACTTACATGATTAACTTTCCTTGAAAAAAAGAATTGGCAGTTTTCAATTCTACTAGAAAAAATTACACGATACGTGATGCCCAAAAAGAATTAAATATTTCTAAATACATTCACGTTATATTAGTTATCATTATATAAACATAAGGTACAATATAATACGGCACTAATTAAAGAAAATTAAGAATAAAAAAACACAGTCCACACATCATTTTTAGTTGAAGAAAAACCAAAACTATCTTACAATAATGTTTTTGTAATAATTGTCGTATAATTGCATTTATCATAAATATTCAAAAAGCAATTTTTGTGATATGATTTTCATTTTTTTTTTGTTTTTAATTATAAAAAGTAGAAAATTTTCTAAAATCTTCGCACAATCTTCAAAATCCAACAATTGCAATACTTCACTTTTATTAAATTTCAATTAACTATTGGAAATAGAGAATTTGGAGGGACACCAAATAGGTTTTGGTTTCGTCAATTATTAATCAAAAATAGAATTTTTGCATATGTTAGCCTCAACGAATCCGTTCAAATTTCCAATCAAATCGCCATTTTCTTTTTAAATAATAATTTAGAAAGAAATGCAATTTTCGCTATAATCATCAAATTATTCTTATATAATAAATATTGTTTTGTTCTCACAAAATTACATCACATCTTACATCTAGTTTTAATTATTTTAATCTAATTTTTCAACGAGTATTGACGATATAAAAGCTGCATCAATAATTTTTTACAGATGCTTTAATATTAAATTGGAAACTATACTAAAACTAGTTGTGCTTCTTTTAAGACCGTTCGTAAATCAAAGAGTAATTAATAATTATAATGTAGAAAAAGCAGAATTTCCTAAAAATGATTTATAAACAAAATTATAATAAAAAATAATGACCAGAATGATGATGCAATGATTTAGCGTCATTACGACCGTTCCTTTTTCATACAGTAGAAGAAAAATGAAATAAACTTAAATCTATAATATAAATGATAATAACTAAATAATTGTTGTTTATCAATTGGTCGGTTTTGGTAATGGACGTACGAGGTATAGTTTTTCACCTTGTTTGTTAGTATAAATGGGTGCCCTTTGATAATGATCAACTAATTGATCTAAAGTATGGAATTTTCGTTGTCCTATACAATATAATGCGCCTTCTACATGTACACGAAAATGTTTATTGCGTCCTGGTGCTTTTAAAGATACCGAATAATCACCAACCTACAAAAAATATATATAGAATTTCATTAAAGAAAATGATAATAGAATGGATAAATTTACATTAGTTTCACTATCTCTAATTAAAAAATCGCCATCATGTCCTCTTTGATTCAATAAATTATCACACATCGATCTAGTTATATTACCATAATACCATGGTTTATCAATTAAATGCGGCTTATCAGGCATCATAACTTGAGATCGATCCATAGCACCGCCACCATTACTATTATTACTATTATCATGTTTATTGCGTTCTTGATAAGGTTGTGTTAAATATTCAGATAGTTCTTGTAGATAGTTTCTGGGAACTAGACCGATTTGTCCTTGGGCATTACGTGCCTTATACCATTCTGGATCGCTAGGTGGACGATCTAAAATTTCTAAACGATCACCTTTCTCAAATGATAATTCTTGATCATTTGTTGATGAAAATGAATAGAGAGCCACCACAATATCCAATACATTCTCAGCCATAGCGTATGTATGTAATGTATCATCGGCATCACCTTCTTCATGGGTGTAATTTGATGGGAACCAACCGACCATATTGCCGCTTTGACCACGCCACCAACCTACAATACAAGACCCACACATAAATTTTTAAAATTAAATTAAGCAATCATAATTACCATCATTGCTTTTTTCTAATATCAAAATTCTAGAGCCTTTCACTAACGATAATTCATCAGGTTGTTGAGCTTGATAATTATATTTAACAACTGCTGTACCAATAGCCTCAGATGGATCAGCAGTTTGTCGGGGAGATTCTACAGTTCTTGATGGGGAATTATTCGATGGTAAAGTCTTCGAGCCTGAACCTTTCTTCACCTATAATCAATCAATTTTTTTGTTTTGCTTTTCAAAATGATAAATCTAAAGACAATTATAATAGCAACCTTCTTCTTGATGCTATCAAAAAGTGATGGTTTCTCTTTTTTAACATAATTACTAGGTACATAACCAGCTTGATTACGTGAATTCTGTACTTTCCACCAATGTTTCGAATCGTCCAATAATAAATAACGCTCATTTTTTCTTAAATCTAATTCTTGACGGCCTTGGGCAGCATAATCGTATTTAGCTACCACATGGCATATATCGTCTTGGCCAGTTTTGCCTAAATTTTCCAAAGAAAAAAAACCAAAACAAAAACAAAATTATAAAAAATTTGAATAATTTCAAATAAATATGAATATTATAATTGGATTCGTACCATGTCGAATATTTGGTACAGCCATTTGTGGAGATGATGGTTTATAATTATTCTGATTTTGCCAAGAAGGCTCTGGCATACCACCACGTAAAGATCTGGTCTCCAACATGACCAACAAGCACAACTATCTAGTGCTAGTTGAGACATTCATGCTTCTAAAACTACAACAATAAATGCAAATCAATTCGAAATCAAAACATGCCCTCAATAAATACATTAATTTTAGAAATAAACAATAAGGAGAAAATAACACTACAAATCTAATGAGGAAAAAAATTCCAAAAATGACTCGAATAGAATATTTATGAACTTATATTAAAACAATTGATAACATTGAACAGCAATTCAATAAAATTCACCCCCCTTTTATAATAATGACAATGATAACAGCAGCTTGTAGAG